>JAQFYD010000032.1:0-46390 GCA_034694225.1 Bourletiella hortensis | reverse complement strand
ACTTGCGGAGGCGTTATCCCAGCTGCATGCGATGGAGGAATTCGAAACTGGTCGTAGCTACGAACTTGAGCGGAGTAGAAATCTGGCATTGTTTCAGTACTAAGTCTCGTGGCCCTCTGCGTGTAGTTCAATAAGGCAAATTCTTCCGCAATAGACTTTTCTGGCTTTTGCCCGAATGCTTTTGGATCTTTCTTGATTACTAGCATCTTTCAATTGGCCCAACTCTGGCTTATACGCTTATTCCATGGTATATAGTGCGAAGAGAAGGGCATTAGAACGGCATCAACAGTGAACTCAGTGAGGAGTGGAATTCGTGGAAGCAGAAGAGACAAAGGGTCACATATTTTAGGGATTTGGGTAGAATGAGGCAAATTCAAGATTAGTCTTTTTTCCACGGTGACAGCTCTACAGGACCCAACAGCAGGTTCATTGACTTTCCTGCAATGGAATGCATTCCAGACGAATATAGACAGTGAGCCGTGATCCCCACGAGCTGATCACAGCAGCTAATCCCATGAATAGCTTAGCTTCACAACTGATAGGCTCCGCCAAGGCAGTGCCTTTCTTCTCAGACTGTTCACAAGGCCGCAGCTAAGTTCCCTGCAAAACCCTTCTGAAGCAGTTAAATTCTGTGTCGGCAATGACTGCCACGTCCCCACCGCTCCAGCACGCATGCCTTTTGTATTTCATCATATTTTTTGTATTATTTGCATTAACCTGCGTCCCTATGGGATGCAGTAGCACTGGCAGTCAAATCCTTGTAGCCGGTGAGCTACCAGAAATTCCAGTGATCCCGAACAACATAAGCTCTTTGCAGTCCTTCAGAGGAATCTCTGGAAAAACCCGTATGTCATGCATAGCGTATTTCTAAATAAAGCTTGTGGTGAAAACATCCTTAAACTTGTTCCAGATCTCATGAATGAATCATACAAGGACGATGAAGTCATCCAACATGCACAGCTGGGGCACATTTTTCATGTTTCGGATAGGTGCATGTTCAAGTGCAGAGTGATTCATCCCATTATCCGACCTCCAGTTCACTATCGAGTTTTTCTGAGGGACAATTCCACCTTGATTCTCACAGGAGGCCGGAACGTGACCAATAATGAGCTTCACGACAGCAATAACACTCTGTGCTGGGAAGAAGAATATGAGTTTGACATTAATTAAACGATTAACATGACAAGAGGGCAATGTCTTGGTATGGATGTCTACAGCAGAGCTTGGAAAGAGGATCACCGGGACCTGGGTTACGTTTGTAAGTTGGTTTGAGTCAAAAGACTACAGTGAAGTAGAAACTACGGTATTTTTATTGCCAATAATGGCATTGCAGGTGGTTCCGCACCGACCCTCGAATCCGTTCTACCCCTGGGCAATGGTACAAGGTTGTCTACACTCGGGGAGAGATACAGGCTTACATGCCCAGTTAACCTCGGCACACCTTGGGCGGACATCACGTGGATTATGCCTTCGGGGGTACGTTTTGGGGCTACTGCGCATGTGCATATCGAACTGACAACTTTATGTTCTTTCAGGAGCGAACACTGAGGGCAAGACGTGAAATGAGGGACATCTGCGTTCAGGCAGGCCATGACTCCGACAAGGGACACTACACCTGCGTTGCGAAGAATAAATACGGAAGTGTATCTTACGCTTTCACTGTGCAACTGTACCGTAAGTTCTAAACCGTTTACTTCCTGCACAATTAAATGCTATTGAGTCTGGCTGAATTACTGCTAAAGTAACGGCTGTGACCAGATCCTCCACTACTGGAGTACTTGGCAATCAGATGCAAATGGCTTTGCTTGGACGCCGTGGAATGGTCGTTGAAGATCCTGATTTTGGTTGCTCAGTTCACATTTTAATATTGAAAGACGTAAGAGGTGAAGGTCTGCGCCTGTCCGGTACTGCAATGTATATGTCACTATTATCATTTGTGATGTGGCTTCAACATTAATTATTGCTAATAAATGATGCCACTGACTTTCTACCGGATGACAGCATCGGTGGAACTTGTTCTTGTGGAAATCAAGCCAGAACATGCATTTATTATAGAAATGTAACAAGGGTTGGCTTCCTTAATTTTCCACCAGCTGGCCCGTGCTACAGTTTCATTACGGGTCCCGGTTCCAGGATATTTAGCCGTAAGGAGCATTTAGCCCAGTGACCATTGGGGATGGATTCGTGCGGTCCAGTCACAGCACGGTGAATTGACCCACTGGATCAGCATTGCGTGTAGTACATCAGGCTGCAAGGGAATCAACCGCAGTTAGTTCCAAATATTACTTTGGACAGGAAATGAAAGTTCGCTCAGACTTGGCAACAAGCTCAAGCTTACCCTGCAATTGGATTTAATGCTACGCCGCCGTTCTGAATCCCTTGGCCGGCAATCACTTCAACACAAGCAAGTCCCCGACTGACCTTCGTGCCACATGCGATTTCGTAGCCTCCTCCAGTTCAACCATGTCACCGAAATTCCTCGAAAAAGTCTAAAATCTTGCGCATTTCGCGCGCTCAGGTTTTGGAGAAAACGAAATTATCTCAAATTAAGCTCCTAAACTTGCTTTTTGCAACCTTCCTCCGATTGCCTTTAATTTACACCGTGTTTCCTGTTTTAGCCTGAATGGCACAGGTAGCCAGTACGCTAGGACAAATCTGGGCTTTTGTGTTGGGAGAATAGTAATTCTGTGAATTAAATCAGTTCATTCTGTTAATTAACCTAGTTAATTTAGTTGGCGTAACAAAATACATTTTTGTAGGAAAATGACTACCAAGACCGCAGTATCCCCTGTTCTGCGCAGCCAAAAGTGCCCAACAGTATCTAAAGGTAATGGACGCGGGTCTAGAGAGCACTAGTTGCTGGTAATATGAACTTGAGTGCGCAAAGTGTGCAAGATTTTAGACTTCTTCCAGGAATTTCCGTAACTTGGGTCAATAATGTGCCTAAATCTTGATAGTTCATCATGACCTCTATTTTAACCCCATTTTTACCTCACTCAGGCTTAACTTTTGAGTGATTCATAAAGACGCATATTGACCCTATCAAAATGTACTCCAGACTTTCGGCTTTCTTTTGATGTGCTACTCGAGTCTCTATGACCATAGTGTTAGAGTAGTTCCGAGTGGGTAATTCCAATTTTGCTCCCTCCTAAAGATTTTGCAGCAAAAGTTAATAGGAATAATTTCTGAATTCACGACGACGGACAATGGAATATCTGCCTATTGCAAACCCCCGCTTAAGTTATTGATAAGATCCTCCCTGTGTTCTTCCCGCCTTTATCCAAAACTACACGAAAGATTCGAATCATAATTCAAGCATCCTAACCGAAAAAATTTTCTTACAGCAGTACTAACTCTCCTGGAGCTAATGTGATCACTGCACCGTTGTAGCCCTGGAAATGCGCAATAAAATTTATAATTATATGCATTTATTCAAAAAAATGTTTTCATTTCACAAGCCGTTTCCACTGTTCCTTGCCACCAAGTCAACCCTGCCTTCCCAACGTACCACAGGTAGCCAAACCACCTTAAGATAACACTGGTGCATGAAAAACTAATGTTCTGTTTCAGTTTCCAGACTTGAACAAGCTATTGCTCGATTTAAAACTGAGGCATCCAAAGGGTTCTAAAATGTCTTCTCCAAAAGACCCATTTTGTACTTCTCAGTGCGTCTCCCATGTACAGACATTGTGAAAACAGAAATAGTTGACTTGGCTGCTCATTTCTGTGGGATCCACGTAAAAGAAGTATGGTGAAACATGTTGGAAACGATGCTAGCAAGTTCAGCCACCTCGACAAAAGTAACATCCTTTAGGTTGTCTTATTTTTGGATGCACCATAAAGGGTGCAGCCCTTCCCTTCACTCTCTACTTTTACCTCGTGGAGCTTTTAATCCCAGATGTTTGTATGTCAGAGCAGCAAAGTGAAAGGTATGAATTCCTGAGGCCATAACAAATATAGGCAAGTTTGGAGCTGCTCTGCTATGGCAATCTACATGCTACAACTACAACCGAAGGAGGCACAACTCATTCAGTATTCACCTCTCGACCCGTGGTATGCCACAAAGTATTCATCCCGCCGTCCAACAGCCTACCAGAGAACTTGTTTTTCAAACTCGAGGTCAGCTGCTGGGATTGAAGCAAATTCAGAATGGTAAGTTGCTGTGTGAATATAATAACCGTTAGCTGCAGGTGGAGTCAAAAAGTTAATTTGCTCTTCTGGTCTCTAGGATTCGGTTCGGGATGGCGAAAGCTCCTGCGCTGAAGCGCTTAGGAACTCACTGATTTTACAGAAAATATTCACGTATTGTCCAACAAGTCTCCTACTGTCATCCTGCAGTCTTGTCAACAAGTTTTGGAACAGGGAAGCCCGTACATTGATTCGGGACAATCGATTGTGCATGGCCTACATGCCTACCACGGACTTCTGCTGCAACAGCAGATGTACAAAAATTCAAGAGCTTGATGAGCTCTGCGTTCAAATGGCAGAGCAGGGAAGACAAATCCCTTGGAACGGCCTCCACATGTCAACGCCCTGTTACAAACATGTGATCCCATGTGGATCTGGACCAGCGATGCTGAAAAGCAAATTGAAAATAGCGCAGTTGGAAATTTATTGGAGCTATCGGGATTTCTACTTGGCAGTGGAATGCCTTTTCCACAAACCTGTTACCAGTTTTTTCCGCCACTGTGCGAGCGAACTGCGGAAATTAAAAGTCTCCGACTTGCCTCCTGGGTTTTACGACGGAATTATTCGTTCTTCTAATATTGCCGGCTTCCCAAAGCTTGAAGAGGTAGAAATTGTAAACTCACGTTGGGATCCAGAAAGACTGAAAAGGCAGAAGGTCGCTTTGAGTAAAATTCTAGCTGCTGCACCCAAAATGAGAAGAATCTCCGCTCACGACGTGTGGTCACTGAAAATTATACCAGAAGACAAGTTGGGAATGCTGGTCAAAATGAAATTCAAGTTTTCCGTGTGGCCAGAACCAGAACCCTTCCACAATATTCTAAATGCCAAACCAACATTGACAGATTTGTCAATTTTGCAGCCCGAGGACGAATATCCGGCTGAGAATCAAGATGCGTTTGATGCATTTGGAAGGATCCTTGCGCAGCTATTGCAACTCGGTGAGCACAGTTTGAGAAACATTTCCATTCACGGAATTTACCCAATTGGTCCCTTCACTTTCCCATCAGTCATGCACAGCTTGAGAAAACTCACAATTACAAATCAAGTTGGAGACAAAATTGTCAACGCCAACGACATCTGG
The DNA here is from genome assembly GCA_034694225.1 of Bourletiella hortensis. Taxonomy (NCBI): domain Eukaryota; kingdom Metazoa; phylum Arthropoda; class Collembola; order Symphypleona; family Bourletiellidae; genus Bourletiella; species Bourletiella hortensis. The sequence goes on along the minus strand of JAQFYD010000032.1, from coordinate 41,121 downwards.
AACACTTTTACTTCCATGGATTTGAACCACAGGGCGCCGCGGCTGAACACGGTGGAATTTATTATTCGTGATTTTGATCCAGATCATCAAGACCCGAGAAGCTGCATATGGCCTTTCGACGATCGTGACTCGAACAAGAATACTCCAAGTTACAGTAACGTTCGAGAGCTTGTATTGGACGTCGCGGCCAGTGAGATTAACTTTGAATCAGTTCACTTGCTATTTCCCAAACTTACTTCCCTGGAGTTGAGAAAGAAGGATTGCTCTGCGTTAAGCTTTATTACGCTGCCGCTGCCGCAAACTTTCAAGTTCTGGCCGGAATTGAATAGCTTGAAAATTACTCTTTTGAATGAACAAGTTAAGGCAAGGACCTTTGAGATTGCGATCTCGGAGTTCCAGAAACCGTGCGTTGTTCCATAGTTTTCCGAGCGGTGTCGACAAATATCTTTCAATAGCTACTAACTTGATTAATATAATCATAAATTTTATGTGAAATAAAAACAAGTAAAAGCGCGCATGGCTGGGGCAAAGAACATCGTTGGACTTGCTGATGACTGCATCGGGGGTCTGTGTATAATATAATTTTCTCAATAAATGTGAGCCTTAATTGCTCTTTTTAAATGCAATAGAACAGCCGTGTAATCCCCGGAGACAAAAGATGTTACCCCTTGGAATCCCAGTGCACAGGTCACTAAATAAATTTGTTGTTTGCAATTATTCTGAATTTTCGGCCTAGCAAAAATTGTCTCAAGTGAGATCAGCGCTGAAGTCTAACCCCCGCACTTCACTTAAAACCAAAAATGGTGAAGTAATTATCCTGGACGTGCGAGAAAGCTTTTGATTTTTTTCAGTGTAAAGACCAGCTTTGGTCTCATTTATTTAATCACAACGTTACAGAATTACATTTAAGTGGGCTGATGTTCCATTCGAATTCAGTTTAATCAGTTCAGACACCGAGCGTAAGTCGCTCTCAGAACGCAGATACGCGAGCAGGTATAATATTCGCAATGGTTAGTCCGGTTTCTTGGCAGATTGCCGGTGGCAAGAACCAGCTGATGGACATGGTTTACTCCCTCATACAAGGTGCGGACGTCCTTGCCAGCTTTGGTGACGCTATGTAATTTTTGAGACAGCTGCGTACCCCAATATGCTCGGCCATTCATAGTAATAACTCCCCACGGATTAGCGTCTGAAGCCGTTGTGATTGGATGAATGTCCCGGCCCTGAAAATCACTGGACTGAATTTTGCCATTGAGATATTCTTTCACCCAGTACCAGAGGTGGGCAAAACAGTTTTACTCACGCTCAACTCATTTTTACTCGCGGACACAACAGCAGCCTCATGCTCGCTCAGAATCATCTGGAATTTTAACTCCAATCCTCAAACTCAAGCTCATGAGGACTTGAGACGAAGCCCAATACTCACGCTCACTCATACTCATTTTCTGGCTTACTCGCTCATACTCCCGCTAATCATGGTAATTAACCTCCAAACCGTACAACAAGTGATGAAGAAGCTTTGCAAACAGTCTATTGCGTCCTGCAGTGAACTAAATCCTTAGTTTTTTCATTTACTTGGAGCAGTGTCCATCGCAATCTCCTCCAGTCTCTTCACCTTTTCTTCCAGTTCAACATTAGCCCCTCTTGACTCAACTTAAGCTGGCTTGGGCAATCAATCTACGATAACTTCAATGCAAACTTCACCTGTCAATCTTACGCAGCCTCCAATGACATCTGTCATGTACTTCAGCATCAGTCAGGTTCGGAGCACTTATGAATCAAGGGCTGCGACAGCCTGCTAATTACTGACATCAACAACTTAGTCTGTACAACATCCGTGTATTTCCGTTGTAGTCTTTGACAGGGTATGGAGTTACAGAGGGTTGGAATGAATGATAGAAAACTGATGTCAATAAATCGCCCGCATGCACCTGTATGGCAACTGGTTCACCTACGATAAAGAACTAAGAGGAATAAGGTTTGTTTGCGAATTAAAGACAAGGTGAACTGAGCCAAATGGCACATTTATTTATTCAAGCACAGCATTACTGCACGTGCAAACGAGGCTCCTCTTAAATTCTTCAAGTACATGGCCGGCATGGAATGAGGCAATAATCCTGGCATGATACGAAGCACCAACCTGTTCCAGAGTTTCTGATCTGACGTGTACTTTATTCCGATCGTTGCAAAAAAACATGGGCCTTGGATGCAGCAAGCCAGCTGTCTTTTCATAGGTGAACACTATCATCCGATAGGCCGAATGGCAAGATTTGGTGGCGCTGTGAAGGGACACAGCACACAAATGTAGTGGAATCCAAATTACAGTCCCGGATTAATCTATAGATCCTCAGCAGAAATAATGATGTGTCATACGTGTGTGAACTGTAAAGTAAATGCACCGGGCGATCTCTTTCTTTTATATTATTCAATTTTTCTGATTCTTTCTGATGTAGTCTTCACTACTGCTGGGAAGCCGATAGCCAACAATTCACGGCCGTGCTGAATCCAGTAAATTACGCAGTTGCCAGCTCCAAAGCTGTAAACTTGCCTGGAAATTGTAAAACATGGTCTGATATTATTATTATGGCTGTCCACTGTCGGAAACACCATGCAGGTTGATTCTCACGATAATTCAAAGAATTTATTTTAAACAGAAAACTGGTTGGTTTACCTTGACCAGAGAATTGAGAGTATTATCTGGACCTAGAAATTGTCGTCATGGCACGTGTGCAGTGCATATTTACTGGTCGTACGTTGGGAACAAAAGCTGTATATGCACCTGTAAAAACGTACTAAATCTCAAGTGAAAAATTGCCGGCCAGACACGGCATTATTATGCCATGTCCGGGCGTACAGGCTGAATCAGCAAACTCAGCCAGCCGATTGAATGAATAAATGAAGGGTGAATCTTCTTGATGGAAAGAGGAATTTGGACTGCTTGCCCCTGTCTCCATGCTCTCTCTCTCAGCTTTTAGAGGGTCGAGGCTAAACATCATATGAATGAGGAGATAAGGAGACGTTTGACGCCTGAACAGTTAAAACTGGTTCAATTCAAAGTCTTCTCATTTTGCAGCATAATAAGGCAGATAGGAATGGGAACATTAGCCGGTGGGGGATACATGTGAATGAATGAGTCAAACTGCGTTTTATTTTCTGATGCTGCTCAGCAGCATCCAGTGAGAGCAATATTGCACAAAATTTCACTCAAATTTTGGGCTAAAAAGGCCTTGATTAAGCAAACGGACAGCAAATTTTAAGCTTATGAAGTATTGTTCACACTATCCGAGCTGAAAGCATCATATTTGACGCAGAAACGCTCAAAAGGTACATGAAATAGCATCCTACTTGGCTTGTAACACTGCAATTGAAGGTGTCTGTACTTTCAGTACAGAGAGTTGGCAGTTGCCGTTTTATTTTGAAACGAAAATCCCCAGTGATTCAATGGCCGAGTTACTTTTTTCGTACATAGGACAGTAGATGATGAACAACTTGGGTTTTCACTGTTTAGTTGAATGAACTTGACATGGCAAAGGCAAAACAGAGCTTGCAGGCAGCTGCACCAGCTTCCTCAGAGAGGCGTTAAGGGGTTGTTTGGTAGACGTTGTGCAAGAAACTTCCCGTCTTGTAAGCATAAGTTCTGGCCTGTCTGTTTCATGTTCCACAAGGTCCGTGAGCTGCTGTTGTGAGCATGCTTTCAGTCACATTCATATGCACCTGCATGAATTTGCTCTTGAACTCCTGCTGAAGAGGAGGGCCAGTTGGATTCCACGCTTGGATCATTATTTTTGCACTCGCAAAGCCAGTCCTTTCGTTGCATTCCTTGTGTAAGTAAATCACACTACGCAACTATTTGCATTATTTAGTTGCACGGTGGAATTGGGTGAAATTTGTCCCAGGCGAAAAAAGTGGTACCAAATTTAACGCAACACTTGTCACATGCTTTCTTTATCATAATGTTAAGTGGAACAGTACTCTTTGGCTCAAATGGTTCCACTTGTACTGGTGCATTTTAATAAAATTTCAAACTTTGTCCTGAGCAGCTAAAGTAATGATCTAACATGAAGATAAAAGAATTAAAAACCGATGTTGACGTGGCGGATGCTTACTTCTGTGATCACAGAAGCAGTGAATAAATTTTGCACCTACACAATTCGGGGAAAAGTAGCACGATATCCTGAATAAATAAATATTTTTTAAATAAATTAAATTTTCAACACCACACTCAGCTTAACGAGCACATGCCCGGGAGAGCCAGAAATTAACTGAAGCAGAAAGGCAGAGTGGAGCCTATCAAGTACTATTGCATGCTATGCTAAGCATAATATAGACATGGGAGGGGGATCCCATAAGCAGAGATGCTTTGCTGCTGCACCCGACTGTTGAAAAACTGAACGACCTTCGGTAGTTGTGAGCTCACTGTGCATTTCAAGCTTCACAGGTGGGCCAACTAAATGTAATTAAATGCTGCAACTGCTGCTTCAATCGCTGTTGATGTACGCGGCTCTAGAGAAGCTCTTCATCCGCCTGCATCCCATCATAACCGCCAGCACAGGTCCAACTGAGGGGCCGCATACACGTGTGACTTTTACAGCTTTGTCAAGCACTCTCATGTAATTGCATCACCTGACCGTACCCACACTGTCATCATAGTGCACGGAACTGCCCTTTCATTGCTGAGATGCGAAAATAATTGTACCTTTATACACCAACACCACCACACACATGCGTGCTTACTAATTGCATATTACCCTTGTTATCTGCAAACATGAAGTTTATTCACCCCGCCCACAAAGATCAAGTGTAATGCACACAGACGACGATCCTTTGTAATCTTCCATTACTAGCCCTGTTGTAGGGTACTGAAGGTTGGACCTTTAATTACCTGTGCATCTCCCCCGGAATCCGTGTAGAATTAAGTCTTCCGGCATCATCTCAGGCATGAGAACGAACATAAGCGTAGGAGAAATGGATGTACATGAGTGTGGTATTTACAGATGACATTCATAGGAATGCTTGTCCACACCTTGGGACTCATCGCTTTTCTCACTGCAACTATTCAAGCCAGTTTATAAATATGTGTGACGAATATTCCTGTCATAAGAGTGAATGGATTTCATGGAGCTTAAAAGAGTGCAAAACGTGCAAAATGATTCGTCAAACTTGGTTTTCGTATGTGAGAAGCCACGAAGGGAGCGCGACAATTTAAATGAAACCAATAATTAAAGCTTATGCTGCAGTCTCAGATTCACACCACTACTGCGGTTGCTAGTGAAACTTTTTACAGTTGTATGGTAATCGGATGGCGAAATTACAGATTAACTGCTCAATTGATCCAGCCTGGATCCTATAACTGTGCAAGAATATTATGAATTGTAAATTCTTGACGCTTATTCGCCTACACGGACCAAACAGTTGCATGAGTGTGGGGAAATGAAGAGGAATTAAAACTGTCACGTCAGTGACCCGGCATTGCAGCCTCCTCTACGAAATCTGCTTCAAATGAAGTCAAGTCAGCCCAAATAATGGAGTTGCAGAAATTTCGCAGTAGAAGAGCCAGCCTGCGTAAGCGCGAATTCCCTCCGGTCATTAAAAATTCGGACCAAAAAAGCACGTTGCTCTCCTATACAGTGGAAATGGTATATAACAGTATGGGCTACAGCGGTGTTCAGAACTGTGACCATGGGTTTCTTATGGAATGTTTAAGCTAAGTTGTAAACAACTTTATTGGTGAAATATGCTAAATTATGGTCAGTTCTGAGATAGTCAGTCAGCATCTTAATGTCGTTGTGGACAGATGTGTGATTCATTTCGGGCATAACCCGTGACAGTAATCTTCGCCTAATGTTGAATTAAACGTGAATCCTGTTATTATTAACCTATCCTGCTCCTCTTTCTTGCTACCGTCATATCCATCATTAGAGTTCCACACAAGCGGTAATTATACATAGCGGTGTGTTTCTGACTGTCCTGGCAGATCCTATGTTATTTCAGGACCTAAAATAAAAATATTGGATATAACGGTAATTTTTTGCGGTAATTTTATATAACGGTGCAAATTTGTGTGCCCAGGGCCCAAATCCAGGATTTTATAGCGGTTTTCGCAGATTTCATATGGTTTTTGCTGGGGCAGACCGTGTAGTTTGGCCATGTACGGTGTAAAGCAAGAGCCGGCAAGTTGATGAATCAAGTTTAAGTTCGAAATTCATCAAATTTTCCAGCTTCTAGTGGTGAATATGCCAACTGGTAGGGCCAATAATTTGGCAAAAATCTTTTGGCCCATTAAAAACGTTCAAAATGGGATTTAGCAGTGAAAACCGCTAAATGGGATACAACCGTGATTTTATATAACGCTTGAATTTGACCTGTCCCCCGAGAAACCGCTATATACCATTTCCACTGTAAATACAGCGCCAAGCAAACGGAGGCAAGTCGCTCTTCCTCAGCTAGTCTTACCACTGACCCTTGTAATAATCAAAGTTAATCATAAATGCTGGCTGCTGAATATTTTACTACGATGACGCTTGAAGTTTTGGATCCGCATGATGAACCTTTACTTACCTCCGTCCAAAACCATGATGACCACTTTTCGCTTCTCAATGGTTTCCGGAAAAAGTGCACCCGAATTCCCAACATTTGCCCCTTCGTCAACCTCAGTGTAATCAAATCAAAGTTGAACTTTATTCAAGCAGGAATGAAGTTGAATGGGGATTGTATTTAAATTCACCTGAGTTTCACCCCACAGATCTAAATAACTGCTTACGCTATAAAATAGTTGCCATAATGTTGGATGAGCTGTGGATGGCTTTGTGATTCTCAGAAATCTTCGTCATGAACAGTCGTAACGGCCAACTGCCGGAAGCCTGGAATGTACTTTTGAGCTTCTCGGCTCGAGGTTTTTTTCTCAGAGGAAAGTAGAGAGTTTGCACGAATGAAAGTCAAGAGTTTCTGGAGCCCCGGAGAATTCTAAAGAGCCTTCTGGCCTGAGATATCAGTATCGCTGGAAGCCTGAAGTTTATTTTTCCTTAGCAACATATGAGTACGTAACTGCCATTAAAAACTTTTACACGTGGGCTTTTACACCGAGTGGTGATCAGCTCATCCGACAGGGCTTCATTGACCGTCATCATTCATCACCAGGTAGATTGTTTGTTACACTAAAGAAAGAAATTTCTGTCCGATCACGAAATGGTGAAAGCAAAAATTTGCACTAAATTCGCCTTTATTCAGAAATTCAATGGAAATTGATAACTAAACTTGTCAATGACCAATCATGCCGAATGACAAAGGCAGTGGACAACAACCCAAAAGAAATCTACAAACCCCTGCTGCTGAAGACAACCGCTGCAGTGGTGGTACTAACCCCAGAGAAACTTCATGATAAGAAATATGAAGGCGAACATGGCCGTACAAGAAATGAGCCCCATTACAAACCCATAATAGAAGCTGCTTGAACTGATACCACGCTCTACAATTTTTCCATGCTTACTATCCCTTGGAAATTCAGCGGTTTCATAATGTCCGCCCTGGCGACGCCGGTACAAATCTGTGATGTTGGTGGGCTCTATAATGTTGCGCTGAGCAGCCGCGCCAAAAGTAGAGACAGCGGATGACAGTGCCTTCCCAGACTTGACATCTCTACCAGCCTTTATTCCGATGTTTTCCTGCCTGGCGTCGAACTTCAGCGTGCCCGCCTGTAGGTTCATCACGGTTTTTGAGTTGTGCCTTGCGTAATTTGATGAACTTTGCAATTCCTTTTCAAGTTGCTCACGATATGCAGACAATTTTTTCTGGAATTCCGGGTCAGCGTCAGCACGGATTGCGTCAAGACTAATCTCAGCGATTAAACGCGAAATGTCAATGGCATGTACGTCTATCTGACTTGTAATACAAGTTTGCCGTCTTTGAAGACTCAGCATTTGATCCATCTTCAACCTAACGTACCCAAGTTTTGCTAAACACAGGAGCGTCGTATTCATCTCAGACGCTGGCGAATCACACGGTGAAAATTTGACGACGTCGAAGATGAGCATGTTAATCATTACGGTGACTTTCCCATTCTTTGAGTCAAAACAGCGGATGAACGAGTACCTTCTCAAGACGTCAAGCATTTGCTTCATCTGCTCCTTGAATGCCGGTCCAGCGAGAGAGAGCTGAAAGTCAATGACGTAGGCCTTTGCAGGGGCGTTTGAAAATGCTGATTCGTGGATGGAGTACGCTGGAAGACGCGACATGCTATAAAGAAACGAGAGAGCCGTTCGGCCAAGACTGGTCGAAGCCATTTGATTCATAAGGTGGGTCCACACAACGGCGTCTCTGGGGTCAGTTATTGTTGCTGTCAACTGTTCAACGGCATGCTTCGGGTCATAGTAACTAGCTTTTTCATCAAATGTGATGCCCATATTAAGCAGTTCGTTCTTCAATAGATTCCGTACGTTTTCATCTGATGTGCGAAATAACCGATAGCTGAACAGATATCCGATCACTGAGGATGCACTGAGTTCAGTAGCAGACGGCTTCTCAAAACTGAGGTGAAACTTTTGTCCCAATGTTCTGATGTCGCATGAGTCAGCGAAGGTCCTGGAATTACTCGGCAGTTGTTTGACAAGACCAACGGGACGGTTAATGGTGATTAACGTGAAGGGGCATTGGCCACTAGGGAGGAAATGCACGGGTAGGTAGTCTACAATCGAGCTGATATCATCGTAAAGAAGAGTTAATATGGCACCATAGAAAATGAATAGAACTTTGCCACCGCCATGATTAAGAAAGTGTTCATAAATTTTTGACACGAAGTCTAGGTCCACGACACGTAAATCGTCACCATCGTGCAAACCTTGGTGTCTAGCAATACATAGAAAGCCTCTCTTCAGCTGCCCCAAGCAGCAACAATGAAGTTGAACAACCGCGTCGTAAAAGTCACCGTAGGCTCGAAAGTACTCTCCGGCAGTTTTCCGTGCACTTTTGGTGGAAAGTATCAAAGTTTTATCACAGAAGGCGTCTGCATGCGCCGGGACATGAAGAAATCATGAATCTCTCGCAGTTCAGTGGGCTGAGTAGTGGAATGAGACGCTTTAATGGATAGTCTCCTGTCGGCATACTCTTGTGACTTTAAGCTTGGGCCGGATCCACTTGCACGGTTGATTTTTACCTGTGCTGCAAATTCGGGGTTAAAAGCGTCTGTATGAAGAAATGTTAGTTCACAAAAATTAAGCAATGCCTTGAATAGTTCGGACTTAAATTCTTCGAGGGGATTTATTTCTTCGGAACTTTTAGCGGATGCTATTAAAACGGACGGATGGATGTTTTTCGGAAGATCACATTGAGGGAAATAATCCAAAATTCTTTGACCAACTTTGGAGGTTCTTTTCTGTTGCTTCGCGCAATGAAAAATGACAAGAATCGGCCGGACAGTTCCGTCTCTGTAAATCGGAAATTCTTTGGCCAGGGAACTATAGACTTTGTCACTCAATTCCGGGTCTTCTTTATCATCTTCGTCTGTCATAATTCCAAGTTGTTTTGCAACTTGAAAGAAACACTGCTGCATGCTCTCTTTGGAATTACTTTCAATCCAAATTATTTTTCCGAAACTGGACGAATGATACAACATCCTACGACTTTCTTCGTGTTCCCATAGGAGGTTTGCGGTCTGCTCAGATGCAAAATAGTCTTGCATTTCCGTGTCAAGTCCACTCCGCCCCCATAAATACTTGGCCTTCAAGTTCGACACGGACGCTTTCTTGTCCCCATTCGTCGTATTTGTGATGTAGGCTGTTGTTATCGTCACGCTCGACCAGTCCCACTGGAAATCATGGCCAATCGCTCCATCACAAATCACAATGATAAGATTGCCTTATTCACAATCTGATTAACCCCAATCCCTCGGACTTTCCAAGTGTTGTTGTCAGTTGATGTTTCCACTCTGTCACCATCAAACAAATCTAAAGAATCTTCTCAAGGCAATTTTCAAGTAAATCGTAATCCAAGTTACTGTTGTCCCTGAAATACAGACGAGGAAAAATAATGTCCAGTTATGAGAACAGCAATCAGCAATGGTTGAATGAAACTCACCGAGTGAACCATTACCGCTATAAATTTATCCAATTTGGAATTATTCACTCAAAATGTGAATGGGTCAGCCAAGTTTGCAGTGGAATATTATTAATTATTATTGCATTCAGGCTTTCACGTAACACTTCCAAAGCTTGAATATTTTGTTGCAGGCTATTCTGTGAGTATTCGTCTGAACATAATAATATTTTGATAAAATTTCACTCAATTCCTGCTGTCGTCAGGCAGACGAACGTTTGAATTTTCCCCACAAGATAGTTATTGGTTTTGCCAGCGTCATGCGAATTTAACATTTGCCAATTGGCTGAGACATTGGTCGTTGTTATTAAAGTGCAAAAGAAAGAGTGACGACATGGGTGAGTCACACTTGTGGTGAGAGAAGCTCAAACATGCTATTAGTCGCCCAACAAGTTTCTGACTCATGGCCAGCCAGCAGAGAAACATTTATGCAGTGGAACACAGTCATCCTCACAAGCTCTGCCTTCTTCATTCTCTGGGTCTCCGCTCAATCGTTTGGCAGTGCAAATGCAATGTGTTTACGATTCAATCCTCACTCAGTCAACACAGAGGTTCGGGTTCAATTCCAACTGGAATAAACCAGACTTCTGGTTCACTGTATTTTTTCAGCTTTTATTCCATGACGGATTTTCACAGTAATTTTTGGCACTGAATGAAGCATTTAAAGAACCGCCTTTGAACCTTTTGGTCTGGAGGACGTCGGTATCACCAAGTTTTGCTAAGTGAATAATGATGACAATGAGTTTTCGCTGTCTAAAATTTTAGGAAAACAATGTCTAAGAAATCCCACAAATTTCCCTGCCGTTTCTTCCTATTTCAGCCCCACAAAACTTGAATGTTATTTAAGCAGTATTCAATCAGTTGGATGGAACTGAAATGGACACTTTATTACAAATATATTTGAGCATCACCCTCGCTTGGGTGATGCAGTTACATGGGAAAGTTTTGCAAGCATAAAAAATTACGGTTGCATGTGATCCTGTAATTTGACCTGTGCTGGCTATGATGATGGGATGCATGCTGATCAAGAGCTTCTGTAGAGCTGCGTATATCAACAGCTATTATAGCAGCAGTTGCAGCATGTAATTCATAACGTTTGGCTTTCCTGGCTGTGAAGCTGTAAATGCACAGTGAGCTCAAAAATCTCAAAACTTTACACTCCTGCCGCTAGTAAACAAAGGCGCTGACACTCGTCTCCAAGGCAAGGTCGTTTAGCTTTGCAACTTACAGTCGAGTAGAGCAGCATAACAGCTCTACTCGTGGGTGTCCCACTCCACTACTCACATCTGATTATGTAATGCTTGGCATACATATTGCTAGCATGCAATAGTACTTGACGGGCTACACTTTGCCGTTCCGTCTCAGTTCATTAGCATCTCTGTCATGAATAAGACACAGTGAACCACAGGGAAGTTGTGCGTACACGAATGAATTGCCTATTAAAAGAGCCTGTACACAGCTGTGCATCGGGATGCTTGTATAACTGTCGCCTGTTGTTTTTATCTTGCAGCCTGAACTTTCGCCTCGACTTTGAATCACATTGCGCTGAATGCAGTACATGACTACATGTACTAATGCAGTATGCACTAAAATGATCCCATTAATCTGGCTCATAATCTCTGGCTTGAGTACTCTAGGCACAAAAATGGAGTGGTATTCCAATAGAAAAACAAGCACGATAAGAGTAGTACATTCTTACGAGGGAATTGCTATGAAATCGGTACGAGGGAATTCCTCCGAAATTGGTACGAGGGAATCTCTCCGAAATCAGTACGAGGGATTTCCCATGAAAATCCGGGCGAGGGAATGGCTGTGGAAAGGTTACGAGGGAATCTCATTGAAAACATGGGGATTTGTATTCAAAGACAAGCCATAGAGTTCGCGGGGCGTCGTTTTGACAAAAAAGGAGGGAAAGCTTTTCAATGGAAAGCTCACAAAGATTGAATGACCGAGCCAGTCCATTCTTTTGTTCCCAGCTGCTCCACTCCAGCAAGATTTTTATCTTGCAGACGCAGAGTGAAAAGGAAAAGGCAATAGAATAGTAATTATATACAATTTCTTTATTTTTCGTGCATTATTGTAAACTTCAACACCAGGTGGAAATCAGGAGAATCCTGATCGATCAGTTTTTTTGATTTTTCGTCAGGCAAGGGTGCTTCAAATCAGGAGGGTTTTGATGAAATCTGGATTTACAGTTTTATACCATATTCATTTTGTGCCCGGTGCAAAATCATTTTTGTTCATTGCCGATAACATATTTTTCAGTAGTGCTGTTGTTTTTGTTGTTAACTCTAAGAAGATGTCAACTCTAAAAGGACAAAATTTAGAGCGTCTCAGAAAGGAAGAAATCATTGATTACGATGTGGATAAAATCGCAGGACATTTCTATCATGATGATGAGCTGCTCTATGTTATCAAGTGGTTAGAACATATGTAAGTGAAATTTCATTTTGTTCCCCCTGAAATGTACAGAATGTTCCATAATGACAGATAGAATATTTACGGTTACGTAAAGCTTTTGAGAGTGATAATCCGGTTTGACCTATGACCTCACAATGTCAATCAAAATGCAATGTCAGTTTTATGAAACAGGCTCCTTGATTGAACCTTATTAATTGTTCTTGCCAGCACGCTCCGCGGTCTTTGATTCAAGTGTCCTGATCGTAATTTAATTTTTATTGCAGTCCGACGTTTCAAGGTGAAGAAGAACTTTTGCCAAACCTGGAGGCTCTTATACAATTCTACTGGCAAGATTACAACGCTTTGGGGAAGCAACGCAAGATCCGTGAGGAAGGTCAAAGAACCAGAGCTCTGAAGAGCAAAAAGCGTTCTCTGGATGTTATCCAGAAGGAGGAAGAGGAGGAGGAGAATGATAAGAAGAAGAAGAATGAGGCGGAAAAGCGGAAGAAGAAGGAGGAGGATGACAAGAAGAAAAACATGAGGGAGAAAGAAGAGCGGAAGAAGAAGAACGACGAGGAGGACAAGAGCAAAAACATGAAGGAGGAGCAGCAAAAGAGAAAAAGCAAGCAGGATGAGCTGGTTCAAAATGGGAAGAAGGACGAGAAGGAAAAGAATAACAAAAAGTCTGCAAAGAAAGACGAAGAAACGGATGGTTCAGACAGTGACAGCCCCTTCGATTTATCCAAATTCCGCAATACCGCTCGATCCAAATCTCCTGTCAAATGCGACGAAGAGGAGATGATTCAGAGACTTGTAGCTCCCTGTTTCATCTGTGGAAATTATTTAAATCCCAAGTCCATGAGCTATCACATTCGGCGTAAGCACGGTGACCCTATGAAAAATACCCCTAACCGTTGCCATATTTGCGGTCAACAATGCTCAGGACCCAAGGACTTCTCAACTCACTCACAGCAATGCCTATATATGAATGGTAGGGACAGATCTGCAGTTTCGGAGGACCGTCTTCTAAAACCCGGTCCTGCAAGGAAGGACCCGAAGGACAAAGAAGAGCAGTGCGAGGTTTTGTCCGATGAGGAGGGAGAAGATGAGTCAGTCAATCCGCCTCAGCCAAAAATCCGCAAAACCGGACAGAGAAATTTATTACAAAAAAAGATCAACTAGAACAGCAACAACAACAGTTGGACCGTAAAACAGATGGAAGAGAATCATTAGCTGTAAATAATTCAGCTCAAGACTTGTACTTAAATTCTAGATCCCGAAAACCCTCAAACTATTTTTTATTAATTTGAAAATGACGACTCCCCAATGACACGAATACTACAAGAATTGTGAGATAAGGAGGATAATAATGTGAGCGTTTTAAACAATTGAATTGGATTTTTTTTTTGTTGCAATAATGATGGAGAGCATACGGAAAATTATTCGATGAAAAATTTTGAAAAAAAAAATCACTACAGAGGAATAGAATTCTAATTCTGGCTTTTTGCTGTTATTTTTTAGAAATGCTTCGAATGGAATATGGATCTGTTTGGAATCAGCGGGAAAAAAAAAATTGAGGACTTGGGGTTCATCTGTCATTTGTCAGATCCGTAACTATGGTTAAATGGAAGGAGATTGAATCGGAGAAATTGAAGGCGAGACTTTTTATTTTAAGTACTGATGGCATTCAAATATTTTAGTTTCTGTCAGAAGGTAAGTTTTTCTGAGTTCAGCTTGCATTTTCCATGGCATTGAAATCGGTTTAGGATGAGCTTATGTGAACTTTGTTAGCTGGCCTGTAAAGATAATTATTGGACCTTGGACTTGGACAGATGATTATGTATAGTCTAGTGTGCATGAAATTGCAAATATTAGTAATTTGTGCTGTATTTATATTGCAGGTAGGAGGAAATTGTAAAGCAAGAGAATGTCCCCGCCGGATTGAGACGATAATGCATCACTTCAACAAAAATATAATTCTACAGCTGCACCTTTGTCAGAATGGTCCTGGAGGAAGCTTGACTTATGCTGAGAGACAAAAATTGGAAACTTCGAGTGACCAGATTGTTTGAAACCTCATGGTGTAATTGAGGTAATTGAATTTGAGTGTCTGGCAATAATCCAAGTTGTTTTGAAATGCATGGTGTGTATAATTCGCTGGAATTCCTCTGTTTTTGTAGGACTGAAGCAAAAAGGGAAGTTAAAATTCTGTCCACATCTCTCCTGGTACTCTATACCATGTCAAGACGAGTCAATTAAGCTATGGTGGTCCAAAGATATTATTCCATGAAAGGTTACACAGAGCCTCCGTATGAAGACTGCGGTGAAATTGATGGGAAATTACAAAAATTTGAAGTTATTTTAACTGAGCCGGGCGGCGATGCTGTGATCCTCCGATCCGGAACGAATGTCACAATTAATACTGAATTCTCGTCCAAATTTAGTGCAAAGAAAGTCAGGGCTTTAGTTCATGGTATCCTTGGTGACATCCCTCTTCCGTATTTTAAAAATATTTTAATCATTATTTTATTGTTATGATTTTGAGCTGTCTGAGAATTTTTAACTTATTCTTTTTAACTTGCCAAACATTAATAGAAAATCTTCATTTGTATGCATAATTATTTTGATCGTGACGATGATAATCAATTAAAAAGTCATGTTCACATGACAATGACAGAGAAAAACTTTGTAGTTAATAGTAATGACTCCTTGCCGTTCCATCTGCTTATGTTTTGTTCCGATACTGAATGTTTAATCGAACTGAGTGCCTCGATGTAGTCATGACACAGAATCATTGATTTTTTACGAAAATGTATCACACGTGAGCGCGAGATTTTATTAGCAAACAACAGCAATCATCATTATTTTGATGACGTACAAAATTCTGTGATACTCACTAAACAATTATGAAACTTAAATTAATTGGAATTTGCTCAGAGCAATATTGGAATGTGGAAACTGAAAGCCTGTCTCGTCTGGAGTACATTATTTCGAAGCACAGGAGGAGCTCGCTTGACATATTCAGGTTACGCGGATAAGGATGCTATTATATTAAGGATGCTATTATGATAAGGCAGCAATTACATCAAATAGTTCGCAATCATTATTGAAAAGCCTGGCAAAATGCTCTAAATGATGATCGAGTGGGAAAAGTTTTACTACGCTGTGTAGAAAAGCGAGTAGCAATCACACAAGTTGCGAATCTTTTATTGTGTCTGCATGCGGAAAAACACAGAAAAAATAAACAAAATCCTTTGTGGGATACGTCGACGTTCAAACTAATTGTTATTTTCATCAGCTTGAAACTGAGTGTATGTTGGGAACGAGTTTAATACATTTACGTTCGTGTCATCAAGTTCCAGCGAACCGATACAAAAAACGACAGCCAAATTCTTCCAGCTTCATGCAAATGTGCCGGGCTGTCATCTGCATAGAGAGCTCAATCATGTTTTCAATGCATTCTCTCAATACTTGTACAGCTTAGAAAGAATCATTAAGCATGCATTCAGTTCAGCATTGTCTTCAGCTTGAACAGTCAGCTGAGTTATTATTTCTACCATTCATCAGGACCCTCCGCATTTGAGGCACCCTTGCCTGACGAAAAATCAAAAAGCCTGATTGATTAGGATTCTCCTGACCAGTTGGTGCGGAATTCTACAATTTTTCTGACCAGATGAAGGAAAATGCTGTTCAAAGCTTACACGTTTTTGAGAATTTTCCATGGTATCATGAATTCTATCACTTCCCACCTTATACATACGTCGTTTGCCATGCACTGACAACAGAGTAGCACTAGCGCCAGTACGCGGTCAGCTCCGGAAGTTGAAGAAATCCTCTAATTATCCAACAATTTGCTGAAATGAGGCACCTACGGTGGGCTGGTAATCGCAGTTACAAGTCTGCAAGGCTCGTTCCCTGTGTCCTGCATAACCTCATCCTCCACCAAATGCGGAATCTAAACATGATCGAGTGTTTGATCCGTAACTCATTAGGAAGTAGAGCTTGGGATTATTTTTTTTTGAATTTCCGTAATGGTCTGATAAAGGAGCAAGTTGTGCAGGCACAACCAATGCGTTCTACTTATTTAAGGCACGCACGTGTATGCTTCCGATGCTTGGTGCTCTAACTTGGGCACTGCAATGACTTTTTATCAACTTTTACATAAAAATTACCTTTGGCTATGAATTGAACTTTGCATTATTATGATTAAGCCTTTCATCACGGGAACAAGTAGTGTCCCAATAGTTTCCATTCATATTGCGTAGTTTAACCAGTTATTCATGCAAAAATGCATTTATGGAATGGAATAACGACGACATACTTGTTCAATCCGCCTAAAATATTGTCACTGCTTGAAACTTGATTCTAATAATGCAACATTTTGACACTTCCTAGCTCTTCCCATGCATAATTCCCTGCTTTTCTCCATATGATCTACATATTTGTTGGAATATTCCCATACTTCTTTGATCAAAGAATGGATTAAGAGTACAATGATCATGAAATAAAAGTTGGTTCCATCTCTAGCATCACCGTCGTCATCATTGGCTTGTCAGTTTCCAACTGGATCTGTGCAATTTGGACAGGCTTCTAGAACAAACTGATTTGTTGCCCTAGTCTTCACAATCGCACTATCATCCTGTATCACCATGACCCTGGAATTTGTTAGTAAGCACAGCAGTATTTCGATTATTATGTTGCTAATTTTGAATTGAAAATGTTTGAAATTGAACATCGCTAGACTCGTTGGGTGAAAACAAGCAGTGCGATTAGTTTTGCACAGTGTGATTAATTCTCTTTTAGGTCCGAAGTAAATATTAATAGTCGGCGGGAATGTCTGCTGCTGTTCGACAAATGCGACATAATTTAATCGCATGGATTAAAATTCCAAGTTCATTACGATGTTGGATAAAAATAATTTCTCTATGCTTCTTGAGTCTACGCTTTACTCTCAGAAATTTTTGTAGCCATTAACGACTGATATATTTGTGATGCAGTCACTCAGAGACTTTTATTCAATCCGCTAATTACCTTACTGGTGTGAGGGGATGGGATGATGAGCTAAAAAATCTGAGATTTGAAAAATTACATAAAGTACGTAAAAATGGAATTTCCTCGCTTTATTATGAAACGTAGTCGTCACAAAGGAATTTAAAGAAGAATCCGCTCTGTGCTCCCTCGAGGCATTGAAACGTTTTCACCGTTGTTACGCATTATTTTATACTCAAGGCTTTGTCTCCTCCTCGAACTTAAACAAAGAATTCAGGAGCTGGAATAAAGCTCTGGTTTCGCAAGTTATTGTCATTTCCAAAATGGATTTTGTGTGTGAAGGTCTGAAAAGCTGTGGGGATTGCTGTCTAAGTGAATGCAAGTGGGTGACATTTGATAACCTCTCAGAATCCTGTCATTCAACGGTGGAAAACTTGGAGGACGTTGTGAAAATGGTCGACAAGTTAGAAAACTGCACAGCTCCTTTCAATCCCCCGGACGAGGAATTAATTAAAGGTGTGTAAACTCAAAAATATTCCGTGCCATTTTATTTTCATCCAGAAGCCTGTGAGTAAATTGTTTCCCCTCAGGAATGTGAAATATCTGTGTTGTTGTGTTTTAGATCTCTCAGAAATTTTTGGAGGATTGACAGGAGGAATTATCTTGACTCTGGTCTGTATTTGCTGCTACGGATATTTTCATCTCACACAAGAACAACGACAACATTTAGGACGTATTGCAGCCTTTTCCTTTCGGATCATGGAATTCTTTATTCGCTTGTGGCATGCACTTAACCGTCGCCGCCGTGACGAAGGTAAAGTTTCTTTTTGTATTTTGCAAATAGAACAAGTTTAAGTTGATGTTAGTAAATTCCTTTGTTGGGTAACCTTTTAAAGAAAAGTAATTTGTTTTGTACTTGTTATTTATTTCAGTGCCCCTTTTAGATGATGCTGAGAACCCTGCCGTAATTGAACCTGTTCCTCAACAGGAATTACCAGCTCTTCAGGGGGCAGAAGGTCAAAATAATTTGGCTCAAGATCTAGATGATGATGACGATGTGTTTCCCAATCATGGCCTGCCATTTCAGCTTGCCCTTATGGATCCTTTGCCATTAAACCAAATTGCAGCTGAAGACAGGGAAGAGGAAGATGGGGAAGGGGAAAACGGAGGAGAAGACGCTATAGGAAACGAAAATCAAGACGGTGAAGAGGAAATTGGGAATGAAGCAGAAGGTGAAGAAGGTCAAGGGATAGGCGGAGATGCACCACAGCAGCAGCAACAAATTCTTGGCCCATTATTTGTTATTGGAGCTGGAGGACAAACGGATTCCTCCGAAGATGATGAAATATTAGCTCCTCCTAATCGTTCCACTCCTCGTCGCAATCTACCCCGCAGCAGCAAGTCTTCAAGTCGTCGTAAACTTGCTCAACTCCGTCGTAATCGTCAGATTTAGAAGCTTTGCAGCATGAGAAATGTGATGAATTTGTTTTACATATTTATTCGAGCAGATCAACATTCAGTTGTTGTAGCTAGGAATTAAGGAATTTCCTACTTTTTATTATTATTATTATTAGAATTTGTAGCAATTTATTATTCTTAAAATTATACTTGAGTAATTGTAGCATAGTTTATGTAACTTGTCATTAAAGGACCGAGTGAATAGAAACTTGTATACTTTTTATTTCTAGCTTTGCATGCATGCCAGTAGCAACTGAATCTTCCAGACCGTTTTCTCATAAGTACATAGTACATAGTGCACTTGAAGGCTCATAAGCAATAAAGATTTGGGTCTCACCATCCTTGCATTCTCACTCAAGCGGAAGAAGCTCTCATAAACATGATAAGAAATAGAGCCTTTGACAGCTTTTACATCCAGGCTTCAAATTACCAAAATGTTTCACATGAAATAAGCACGCAGAGAAACAATATTATTTTGGCCTTCTTGAACCATGTCGTCAGCATGATTGCGAACAAGAACGGCAGAGCCGATCGATGCATTTGAAAATCTAGTTAGTGTTTTCCGTTTGTTCAGAGTGTCAACTTGTCAATCTGTAGCTAACTGTCATCTGCATTTAAGTTCAACCGTTCTAACTCTACAATCAATCCTCAAACCGTCACGTAAACCATGGAAGGTGGGTACATTTGATTATTTCATAGGAGTTCTTTAGTTCATCAAGTCGTGATTGAAAGTAATTGTGGTGAAGAAGGAACTGATTCCGTTCATAAATATCAATATAATGGAATTTGATTCGCAATTTTTAGGTTGTGGGCTCGAATTCTCTGCCTGTTTCCGTTGCATTACCTCCGGAAACTATTTGGTCAAACTCGCAAGTAATTTTTCGTACTGCTGCACTGCAAACCCTGCAACGCTGTCGGAGCCGGTCATGATTACTTACTCCAAGCTGAGTGAATGTCCGCCAGATATGACGTCAACTTACATTTTGGCTGGAACAATTGGTAATAATTAACAAACTATTCTGAATTTTTTTTAGTTTAAATAATATTAGTATTCCAATCGTATTTGTGTAAAGTTTATGACTTGCTGTTCCGTTATTAGCGCAGTTGTAGGATTCATAATCACTGTTTTTCTTTTGTCGCACAGGATCTGTGGGTCTATTGGTTTGCATTACCCTCTTGGGATTTTGCATCCTCAACTTTGCAAGAGGTTGGCGGAGCCGGGGAAGGAGCATGCCAGTCTCCAGGGTTCGGTACCAGCGTGAAGACGTGCCACTTTTGGCGACCGTTGGTGACCTGCCCGGTGGTCAGCCAAATTACGGGTTTGATCAGGAAGCAGAGCACAGTTTTTCCCATGAAAATGCTGCTCGTTATCTTGGATCTGTCCCTTACCATGCTGAACAATCATGCTCCTCTGCATATCAGGTTCCAGTTCCTAATTATGATCATGTCCATCGTGAAACCGTTGCTCCTGTCCTTAATACTTTCCGAGCCAAGCGCCCTACTTCTTTGAATATCCGAAATCCCATATATGAAAATATAAACCGTTCCGCTAATATCTGAATGCACTTTTATAGCTTTGATCGTGGGCACGACTGGATAAACTTTAGGGAATGGGAAAAAATAATGATGTAAATAGTTTGGCTTATATTAGTAATAACTCTTTGGAATATTTGAAATTATTTTGTGTGTGTCGTCTTATGCATTACGAGTGATTCCGTTTATAAGTTAATCAATGATTTGGGTAGCGCCGGAATAATGTCTGGTCGGAAAATGAATTGTATTTATATTTATTCTACAAGTTGGCGACTTGGGAACGACTGGATAAACTTTAGGGAATGGGAAAAAATAATGATGTAAATAGTTTGGGTTATATTAGAAATAACTCTTTGAAATATTTGGAAACTATTTCACGTGTGTCGTCTTATGCATAACGAATGATTCCGTTTAAAAGTTAGTTAATGATTTGGTTAGCGCCGGAATATTTTCTGGTCGGAAAATGAATTGTATTTATCTTTATTCTACAAGTGCACGAACTATATGCTTAATTTTTGATCACCGGATTAAATCGGGGTCTGAAGTGGATTGTTTTCATTCATTCTGGAGTTTTATGAATTTTTTATACTTCGTTTTTGGTTAACACCGGAATAGTATCCGGTCGGAAAAATGAATTGTCCTGTTTATTTAAAGTATATTTCATGAACGTAGTTTGCGTCAACACCGGAATAAAATCCGGCTCGGATAATGATGTACTTTTAGCTTTTAGTTTGAGAGTGAATTCGACATTATGTCTTTTCAAGAATTAGATGATTTCCTGTGGAAAAATGCATTGAGTAATTATCGGCAGGCAATACTAATGTAAGAGGGTTTTCAAACACTAGTTGATGAAAATAATGTAAAAAAAAATCAATAGATGTGCAATAAATAAATTCGAATGCGGATACAAAATCGAATATTCGTAATATCATCACGATTTATTCAAGGTTCCCATCATTCAAGCCAATTCATGACATAGAGAGATAGTACAGAAGTATGAAAAACATTTAAAATAGTAAAATCAAAAATTATAATGAAAAAATTTAGACGGGAACATACATCAAACCCATTCAAGCATCTGCTTGACGCAAGGCAGTAATAAAAGCCCGAAGCTTTTTCATTTCCTCGAAATTGAAGGTGAGCACTGGCCCTAGCCAGGCCCCCTGGAATTTCTCCGCAGCATTATCTACCGGAGAAAGAATGCGAAGTTTGTAGAAACCTGCGTGGGTGTCAAAGGACACCCGCGCCTTGAGAGTCCCTAAATCCAAGTCAGCAGTGTCCCAGAAGGACACCAAATTGTTCTTACGGGGAGCTTCAAACGCTCTACGGTACGACCCACCAAAAAATGGGATCAGCTTGTTATTTTCAAGCTGCCCGTAGACCTCAACCTGCTCAAGGACCGCCTCGACAACAGCACGGAGTCGAACCGCTTGGAACATTGACATTCTAACAGTAGTGTACCCCCCGATTCCGTTCGGGCGGCCAATGTACAACACCCGTACAGTCCCCTCCATTCTGCTCCGAGCATACATGTCACCAATCTGCAACCACAAGTAAAATTACGGAACATTAATACATTGAAATCATTCTGATTCTTAAAGTTTAAGAGAAAAACATGAATGGAACAAATAATAAAAACAAAATATTTGAGGAACACCATAAAGGACGACAAATGAAAATGAAATAAAATCTTACCGATTTCGACTGGTCCTTGTCTGAGATCCACTCCCAGGTGGTCCGCATATCGCTGCTGCCTCTCACATCATTGCCTCCATCAAAGCTGGCTGTCCGTTCGTGATGAGGGACAATCGGATCCGCTTTCACAAGGGTTGACGGACCGGCACAATCGTTGCCAATATCAGCAGACTGGACACTCCAACCGCCAGCCATTGCTCCAGCTCCAGTCGTTACTTGATTTTGTCCTGAAATTATACAAGAAAAATAAATCTCGATTAAAATAAAATTAAATAATGCGAGGGCCGGCCACACAGTTATCCTATTTACGCTACTCAGGACAATGAATTCGAGAGTCAAATGTTCAGTACCTTCCATGTCTTCAACTTTGTTGGCGAAATAGAACTTCAACACAAGAAATGTTTAGAAAAATAAGAGAATATTCGTTTGTTGGCTCAGAGTAAATGCTTACTGGCGGAATCAGGATAACAGAATAACTCTGGAATCAGACTGAGGTTTATATTTATACCAACGGATAGAGGTACTTGACGGAGTAAGAGATTCCGGCGGGCAGGAGTCTTTTTCGTTCTTCTTCCCCTGGTTGGGTTTAAAATGGAGAGATGCCTGCCACATCTTCGTTATTTCCGTGTGGAAGTCTGAGCAATCCTCACTTGTCTGTAAACAGAAAATCGTTTGGGTCTTGAAATAATTCGTTGTTGTTGTTGGTACCAGATAATTTATCATCAACATGGAAAGAAAATTTCGTTTACCTGTGAAGCAGTGCGATAAGAGCTTCTACAAGTCCTATAGAGCTAAATTGCTTCCCTCCACCCCGAAGCTCACTGTACCCCCTGTGGAGTTTAATAAGCTGAGTGAAAAACAAAAACTAATTGTGGGTTTGGTCGATAAGCATCTGAAGAAGAATGTTGCGGAACAAAAGAAGGATCAACTCCAATTATTGGTCCTGGGGTGTGCGGGCTCAGGAAAATCGGCGACGCTGTTGTGGGTTAAAAAGTTATTAGAAGAAAAGCAGCAGGCGGATCCAGAATTTTCTTTCAAAGCGGTATCATACACGGGGATGGCAGCCTTCAACGTTAATTCCGAAACGATACATTCGGCCTTTCACATCAATCCTTACGCCAATTCCCACCGTGACAGGATGGAATCTTTGGTAAAGGCCGCACGGGATCCCGAAATTCTTCGGTATTTCTCCAAAGTGAGGTTTTTGTTGATTGATGAAGTTTCTACCTGCGGTCTCATCATGATGAGCTACATAAACACATTCCTTCAGCTCACGCACCCTGGAAATCAAGATAAACCTTACGCCGGAATCTCGTTTGTTTTTTTTGGGGATGTCTTTCAACTATGCAGCATAGCTGATTACAGTCCCTGGCAGCCTCTGAATGCCCGTGTGCGTGAGAACTATGGTCTTGTACAAGATTACTACCTTGGAATCCCAAATTGCCTTTTTCTCGATAAGTCGTTTCGTCAGGCGGAGACTTCTGCGGATTCTTATTTTGAGTTTCTTACCAGACTGAGGAATTTCCAATTAAGTGCGGAAGATATTGCCCAAATTAGGGCCCGACGCTCATGCAACTTGGATGAAAATGAACAGGAACAGTTTGAGAAAGCCCTCCATTTGTACCCTTTGAGACGAATGGCTGAGAAGAGGAACAGGTGAGCCCAATGAGTGACAGGGTCCTGTTTAATTTATATTTTGTCTTAGCGGGATTTAGCTTCATCATAAATAAACTCCAATTATGATCTCATGCAGCGATTTTGTTTTCAGTGAAGTAATACACAGCCGATACAAGGAGAAAGTCTTTAAAATTAGGAACGGGTTCCGTGATTTGGAACTGGCTTTGGGATGCCGCGTAATGTTGCGCACTAATTTGTGTCTGAAGGCTGGGCTCTGCAACGGATCTACGGGAACCCTTGTGGCAGTTATTTTCACCCCTTCGTTCGTAAAGCAGCAGGGGTCTAATTACAATCTTGATGGACAAACAATCAACGGAGAGGATGTGGAATGCCTCCTAATTGATTTTCCGGACTACGTGGGCAATGTCCTGACGGAGTCTGAGTCGGGAGATGTGGGAATGCCGGTCTTCAAAATTAAGGAAACGGTCGACTGGGAGGGAGAAAAGAAAACCATTGACACCTTCAAGGTTGAGTTGGCATATGGGGCAACCATTCATAAGTCACAGGTATGAATTATTTAATTATGTTAAGCCGTAATTATGTTAGGAATTTTCCTTCTATGGGATTATGTTGTTTCAGGGACTGACTCTTGATATGGCAGCCATATTTCTTTCGGGAACGGAATGCTTCTCGGGTCTGGATTATGTCGCTTTCTCCCGGACGCGTCAACTGAATCATATTATGATTCTAGACCAGGAGGTGAGAGATACTCGATTCACGTGGCACCAAGGCAAAAGCGTGAACAGGCTCAAATTGTCAATGCTTGAAGAAAAGCGTGTTCGGGGCAAGGAGATGCAAATGATGGAAGAATTCATGTGAATCAGAATATGATGTGGCAATAAAGGAATTCGATTATACAGAAAATTTTTAGTTTATTTATTTACATCCAATATATTTTACAATCAATTCAGACAAATAATGTCGTCATCAGAATCTGCTTTTACAGAATCATTATCATCAACATCATCATAATCAATCGAATCTGTGTTTCCCGAATCTTTATCATCAATGTCTGCAGAACCTTTAACATCAGCTTCATATACATCATCATCATAATCATTTGTCAAATCAATAGAGACAATACATTTCGGATTTACATTGCAATCTTTAGATTTTTTCTTAGTTTTCTTTAACAGATAATGGCCGAAAGGCAGGCACTTATTTACATCTTTTGGGTCAGTGTAGGCTCTATACAAATCTAAGTTTCTTAACGCTACTTTATCTAGCGAAATTAAATACAGTGTATGGTCATACGATCTTATCTGTTTAGTCTTAACAGTAACAACCTTGTGAGTGTCTAGAGCCACCTCTTTATAAAGATTGTGGGTCAGCATTCGCCCAGCAGTTGGATTAATTCCTCTGTGCTTTAACATTTCAAATTGATCTTCATTAATCGCAGAGTAACATTTGCTACCAAGAGACACCACTTCACGCAAATCGCAGCATTCTAGCTTGATTTTACCAGACACAGACGCATTTTCCTTCCGAAGGTTAGGATACTCTGGAAACATTTTAAATAATTCCAAATTTGGATTCAACTTTGACAAATCGAATTCATCTTTAAAGTTGACGACATCAGTATAGAATTTCTTTTCAGTAGTGTTACAAATCTTAGCAATTAAACCGTCGGTGTCATATTGGCATATTTGAAAGTTATCCCTCCAGATGTATTTGAGCTTTGTGTATATCAAAGAAAAAAAGTGGGCTTTTGAAATCTCTAAAATAGAGAATCCGGCCCATACCGGATTATTGAGTAACACTTTCTTGGGCTTCATCAAAAACATTGTCAGATTTTCAGCCAAAATCTTCCACTCTTTCAAGTTAGGATCAGCCATCAACTTCCTAGCGGCTGCCTTCGTTGTTGCAAACATACACTCAAGGAATGATTTATTAGTTTGCAACGATCGGCCGAAAATGACATTGCTCAGCATCTTTAGGAGAGCACGAAGAGTTTCTACGCTTGTTGCTTGTCTTCGTGCAGTGTTTACAGCTATGTACTTTCTAAAATAGTCACGCTGCTTAAATTTAATTGAACTATGAAACTTTACAGGCTTCATGCCCATACGAATATACAGTTGCAGGGCTATCCCGTGACAGACATACTTATCTTTATCATAACAAGTAGACAATAACTTAGCAATACT
Organism: Bourletiella hortensis; assembly: GCA_034694225.1. NCBI lineage: Eukaryota > Metazoa > Arthropoda > Collembola > Symphypleona > Bourletiellidae > Bourletiella > Bourletiella hortensis. The sequence goes on along the minus strand of JAQFYD010000032.1, from coordinate 15,139 downwards.
TAAATAGTTCTTTCCCTTTGCCCCTAGTCTTTTTACAGATTCCTGCTGAGCCTCCGATAGAGACTCATATTCAACGCGAACCTTCTCAGGACACAAAGGAAGATCGCTTGTAAAATCTTGAAGATATTCTGGATACTCTAATGACACGCAAACAATATATCCCGTGTCGGAATTAATTAGGTCAATATTTTGCCAATCAATTCCGGCGACTTCATCTGCATTTACCCATTCATACGAGGATACAGGGAAGGGAAAGTTTTCCATGCAGTACGAATACAGACTTACAACATCAAACGAAGCCAGGATGGACGGCTCCACCTTGGGATCGAAGCTCTTGGAGCTTTCTCTATTGCTGGAATGAACCTTACCAACGGAGCCCGACATTCCCCCCTTAACGGCTCCGGAAATCATGTCAATCATTTTTTTATCTCGAATATAATCAATTTCTGCTCCAGTAACAAAAAGGAAAGCAGACCACGAGTATGAAGCTACTGTATTCACACAGGCGGGATCAAGTGTATAATATTTTATGCATTGGCTCCTAAATGCTCCAAAAACTATTGCCAAGTGCAGACTGTCAAGGCAATTGTACAGTCTCAAATATGAGGAAAAAGTATCAAGCTGAAACTTCTCCCTTACCGTATTGACAACATCCCACTCTGCGTTCGTAATTTCCTTGTCCCTAAGGTTGTCATAAAACTGCTCTCTTCCTGGAAACGGCTTTCCGGGATCCAATACCTCTGCTCCTGTGAGAAAACAATATGGGAAAGGAACCTTTTGATTGAGCCAATGTGTATTCAGAGCCGATGGCTTTATTTTATTACCGAAAAGAAAGGGATATGCGGCTTCAATCAGAGAAAAATATGAATGGTTTTCCACGCTTAAATTGTCAACCAACTTCGCTAATGAACCAGAGAGGAAATTAGCTGTGTCCGTGAATCTGGCGCGCACTCGTCTCTGCCCACACATCCATTTGTCATTGTTGGCAATGTTAGCAGGAGGATTGAATGGCGCTGGCACATATCTATCTTTTGCGGCTATAGAAAGGGACACAACCTTTTCCCCATTTTTCGCCACAACTTTCACATCCTTTGCATCAATCAGTGGAGAGTTTAAACTCTTTATAATCAGGTGGGAATCAAATCCCTGGAAGTTGTGCGCGAAAAACACCATTTCCGATTGTGACCTGATGGAAAGATTACAAAAAGTACATAGGGTTTGTAAGTAATTATTTCCTGCTTTCTGATGATGATGATGCAGGGTCTTATATATCCGTTTTGGATACTTCCCATTGCACTGTCCTGCTTCATCTAATTTAGTATTTTTACCTTCTACATTCATTGATTCCGTCATCATTCGTTCGATTTCCTCAAACGACAATTCCATGTCAATGTCATTGAAATCATCCTCATGTTCCATACTACCTTGCGGCTCGAAGGAACGCTGACAAAAATCGCACTGTGTCTTAGATTCATGCTCAAGTAGCTGCTCTGGAGAAATTTCCACAGCATTGTTGGTGGCACGGATATGGTACAGCATTTTCTCAGACCACCATAGTACTCGTCCTAGAAAATGCTCCATAACGTTTTCGCCCTGATAATATTCTATTCCGTCCTCAACTAGGCGTAGCTCATCACCTACAGATTCAACAATTACAAGGGAATAGCTAGCAGCTTCATACTCGGATAGGTACTTGGTCTTACCTTTGCTCTGTTTGTCTGTAGGCTTGACGTAAGTTTCAAAGTCAAAGAAGGCCAAATATGGAAATGCCATGGTCATGGCGTGATTATTAAACCTAATAGTTTGCCCTAGCGGCGGAAACTCATACTCGATCTTACTTTCTTCTTTGCCGCATACTTTACTATGCTTAGCAAGTGTTTCCGCACTCGCGAATCTAGTGAGACATACATCGCAATGAAATCCACGATGTTTTGGATTCATTTTTGCATTGAATTTTGGAAAATCATAAATCCAACAAAAGTGGGTGGGTACGAAACCGGTTTCAGCTTCCTTCTCTCCCTGAATCAGAAATAGATGAACCACTTTTGTTTTTTCATCATTTGGATGAGAGCTCATACGAAGAGGAACAACATCTTCCCCACGATGAGTTGTGACAGAGATACATATGTTGTTGTTGGCCTCAAAGATGGGTAAATTGTTAAAAACATCTACGCCGTCACTAACCCCTGTGAAATTCAATCTCTTTATGTAAGGTTTCCATGTCTCCGGCTTTAATAAGTTTTTGGCTCTCTTTCCATATTTTCTAAGATTTCCATTTTCAAGGATCTGCTCATCCCAGAATATCGCCATGCAAACCGTATATTCAAAACATCTACTATCCGTATTTGGCAGATTTCTAACTGCATGCCTTCTCTTGGTCTTAAAAGGAAGCTTAAGAAAGCTGCCTGGCCTTGTGGAGTGCAATAATCTAAATTCCCCAACTTTAACCTCCCAAGCATCAACTCTTATAATTCTCCATTGAGATGATACTTCCGTGTATTTACTCTTCACGCTATTAATTTCATCCACACATGCAGTAACCGTCTTATGCAGTTCATCCACTACAAGAAGTTTATGTAACTTAGATCTAAAATACATGGTGTCGTGTATGACTTGAAATACACCGTCCCCAATGGGATCGTCTCTTTCCATGTAAACTATGGCACACATGTCCATCACCATAGTTCCTTGTATTTTTAGCAACTGACTCAACAATGTGAATGCAGCTGATTCTATGCTAGCAAAGGCTTTTGATATCTCCACATAATCTTCCTTAAAATAATGATAAAAGGATTTACCGACGCCAAAATGTGCTCTCTTGGCTTCTTTGAAAACCGTGTTGTCAATTTCCGCTCCGCCGTTATCAACATGTCCACCACGTTGGTTCTTCTTTAGGCATTCATGTTTCGCGAGATGAAGTCCACAGTCCACAGTCCTGACACTGATGGCTTTCCAGATGCTCGTCGTACTTTACATAGTTCCTGAGTTCCTCATTGCATCCCGGTAGTCCACAGAAGAGAGACTGAAAATACAATTATTATTAGTGATCGAAGTAACAAAATAATTTAATTTCCGCTACAGTCTCCGCGTCGCAAATATAAAAAGTCGCAAAAGTCTCACTTTGTTGTACGGATCTTTATTGAGGATTGGTTTTGGCGGAATTGATGAAACAATCACACTTGGTCGTGGTGCTTCGGGTTCGATGTTGATACTAGGACGATAAGATTCCATGGCAGCGACAACGGTTACGATAGACTTCGTAAAATTTTATAAATAATAATATAACGAGGAAACTAGCAGTTGTCCACACGGCAGTAATTGCAAAAGCAAATATTGCGTAAAAATTGCGTAAACTTGAATGTTTGTACACAATTGAATGCGTGAGGAGCATTAGCAGCTCTGCTTTCTTCAACTGACTCGCTTCGAATCAAATTTTCCATGTGCTTGCAGTGAAATTCTTTTTTGATGAGATTCTGCAGAGCCTCTTGGAGGGCACGAGTAAGGTAGTCTACTGTAGTGTTCCCATCTCCTGCTTTGTCAGCTTGGGGAAGGGCTAAAGGAGGATCAAGTTCTTGCACGGAACCAACCGAACGGCAATGGAGGGAGGCAGTGATGATCAATAGGAGAAATACCGCCAATGTAAATGCTGCTGCTTTCGTCATTGTATTAACACCGATATTTCTTTTTCTTATTTCCTTTGTAAGAGTGCTTTCGTTGTTTTTGTCTAGGGGTCTTACGAGGTTTTCGTTTTACTCTCTTAGCCAGTGCAGGAATGTTCTCTAATGCAGCCCAGCCTTGGATGCTTCTTGCTTGCGACTGGTTGGAGGGAGAAATAGGGATATGTCTGAGGGCGGACTTGTTCTCGGAAGGAGAACTGTTATCTGAATTAACGTCATCATAAGGTTCTTCATCGATTCCCTCCTCTTTATGCGGGCTGCCAGTGGTGGAACGCTCTTCACCTCCTCCATCCTGAATGGTCGGTTTCTCGGAGGGAGGGTTAGATTCCTGCTCAATCTTGTTGGAACACGTTTCAGCTCGCAAACGATTTATCTCATTGGCTCTATGTATCTGCATGAGCTTATCGTATAAGTCAATCTCAATGGCTTTCAATATCCTCGCCATTTCCAGAGATTACATCAATGTATTCAGCAAGCATTATACATGAAAATATATCGAGCAGGCCAGCTTGAACTTCACTAAAAAATCTTGTCAACATTGGCGCACAATTTGCAGGATTCTGAATGAGCTCACCACCAATAAGACGCATGAGTGTGTAAAACGTGCCCTTGAAGCAATGGCTAAAAATGTTAATGTTAAACAAAAGTTCTCCAAGGCACTTAATTTCTTCTTCTGATGCTGCGGTTATAATGTCTTTATACTCATTCAGAGTCCGCGCCACTGTTAGATTCCGGAGAAAGTTGAAATGTGTCTGGACTGCTGAAAATTCCATTGTTGTGGATTTTGAAATATGCTTTAATAGCTGCCTGAATCTCACGGCGGAATACCGGGAACAGATACTTGAAGCGGCTGGGATTTTTCTGCACTTGCTCTAGTAACACTCTGACAGTTTGCTGCTGGTAAACACTCACGTCTCCGGGATGTCGTTCAATGTCTTTCAGTACGGACAATAATGTCAAAGTATGTGAAGGCTCCACACTTTGTAGCATCAGATGAAAAAGGTACTGCTCCGCATTTCCCAGATGAAATACGTAACTCAAGTCCTCTAGGGAAACCCTATCCGCCATATTAATAATTTCCGTTGATGTAAGCTTTTAACACATTTTGCACTTCTTTGTGAAACGCGACGAGCATGAGCTGGAACTTTACAATGTCCCGTTTGCCAAAAACTTCCAGCATAGACTCAATTATTGTCTCGTCCGACTCACTTATATTTTTCTCAGAGTGAAGAGATTCAATGAAGCCGGCTGCAATCACTGCACATTCGTACGGCTCGCATTCTACAATTAAGGAAAAATAGTCGTCAAAGTCCAATTCTGATAATCTTTTAAGAAATTCAGATGCTACTGGCCAAAGTGGATTGCACATTTCCACTCGCACATGAGCTAGGGATGTTAAGCAGCAATCACATAAATTCACGAGTCGTACCTGGTGTAGTCTGTTAAAACACTTTGTACTTCTTCTTGATTTGATATTAACATTAATTGAAAAGCCCAGAAGTTTCGCTTACAAAAAAACGTCAGAATATTGTCAATAACTTGTTCTTGTGCAGCACTTATATTTTGCTTGAAATGCAGTGCCTCAGTTAAGCCAACAAAAATAACTCCCAGGTCGTAGATGTTGCACTCACCAATAACTGATGCGTACTGATCAATGTTATAATCTCTCAAATTTGTGAGGAATTCAAATGATGAGAGTAGACGGGAACACATTTTGCTGTTAACCCAGTGACGTATGGATGACGACTGAGAATCAGAGAATGTTAAGCGAGTCTAAAAGTATGCTTTGAACTTCTTCCTGATACAAAATCATTATTGAAACGAACGAATTATTAGGTAACCCATCAATCGTCACTCGACTCAATACGTAACGGCCGTCCCGAGCGTCAAATGGACTCAGTCTATTATTTTCTTCCAAAGCACTTTTAATTGCTGTAATTATACTCAACTGTTCGTTAAATGTTGAATTAACTATAATGTCTTTGTATTCCTCGGCACAAGCGTGAGTAACGCGAAACACTAAATTACTATCAGTCAGGGCTTTCATTTTGGGGCGTTTTCAGGCCAGATTGATGACCTCACGAAATATTTATAATTTCCGTCTCTTGGATGAAGATTAATTAAAATGTATGCGAATTCCTTCTGATCCGTAGCAATGCGGAATGCTTCCGCTAGAAACTTTGAGTGGTTAGGGCAAACTTGTCTTGATATTAAAGACACTGTAGTGAAATCCCTTGGCTGCTTGAACAAGACTACAAAGTGCGTACTGAGACTCAATTCTCTTAGACCCTTATGGTACGCATTTTGCAGCAGACTTAGGCAGGATATACCCCTGTGATGTCCCTTTGTAGTATACCAGCTTGTAAGCTTCCTTATGTTCTCGCTGTTCGTCAGCCGGTCCATTATGTCATCGAACACAATGATGCCAGGGCTCTCAACAAGGGTCTCCGCCTCATCCATGCTTGTTGTAAATTTTATTTGAGGAATTTTCTCCATCAGCTTGTAATAAATGGGCTGAAACTCTGAGTACACGAACACGATAGATTCAATGGGCACCGAAAAGGTTTCATGCCGTCTCAGCAGGATCTCAGAAAATTCTAGTCTTGCCAGAAAAAGAGGGGCCAATTATCTGCCAATTTCCTGGATGATGAATTGTAAATGGTATGAGGTCCATTGTTTTTGTGTTGAAAGATTTATTCCAATTAAAGAGATTTAGTTAATTTTGAACAAGATTGAAATTAAATAATACTTCTATTTGTTCTATTTAACTTTTTTACGTAATTATAACATTCCACTGGTCGCTTGCAAACTTGCTTCGGCTTCGCAGAGTAACTTGCGGTCCTGCTGAAGTTGGGAATTCGACTGATGAAATCTCTTACAAGACTATCATTATATATGGTGGAGGAAGTAAATTTGGACAGAAAATGCTGATAACTTATTCCAGTAGCTATACAATAAGCAAAATATAAACAGTAATCGCCACATATTAGAGATCGTGGGCTTTGAAGAGTCAAGCAATTTTCTGTAACGGTGATCCCGGGTGAAGGAACTAATTCCCGGTATGCAGATTCAGGAAGTCCATAGCTGTCAAAATACTGGTGTTCATCGCGGCTTAGCTGAAAGTAGCAAATCCAATGGGTTCCCTAAATTACAGATAAAAGCTGTTATGATATTGATGTGGAAACGATGACCGTTTCATAAAAAACATTAACACTTACCGCTCGAAAAGAAGCATCTGTGTTCTTAATGTGAACATAAGGGAACTTTGTACACGCCACGGTTTTCTCCGCTGCTGTCACAAAGACGGGAACGTCGTGCTCGCACAGTAGAATGTCTCCTGCACGTTGAATGCTGCTCGTGTTCATCATAATTAGCTGAATGTTACTCCCTTCTGCTCATGTATCTCAATGATAGTTTGATACAGGCATAAACAAATAACGGTAAGATTTTCTGTGGCCGCAGTTCCCAGTTTAATACTGACTTTAACACTTCCCCTCTTCCCAACAGACAGAGCTCCACCGGAATTCGGAAGTAATTCAAATGCTACCAAGGCGTTCCCTGTAATGATTCAGCGAATAAATTAATTAATACTTTTTCAGATTATGATTTGAGTTAGAATAATTTAATCCCTCGGAAGCAGAAACTTACCGTTGCTGTAGTTATCCCTGTTAATAGCGTTTCCAGCTATTTCATTGGATGCTGTCTTCCGAATTGATCTCAATGCTAACAGAATGTCGTCAGTCCCTTTAGCTGTAGATGGCTTGAAAAATAGTGGCAGTGTTCTGTACTCAACGGGCTCACCATTATAAGTGAGCGTGATCTCCCTAATATCAGCATTTATAAAATTGAACGGAGACTTCTGAATGTCTCCAAGGAAGGACGAACTTTTAACGATTCCAAAGACCATCATTCTTGGCACTTTCCCAAGAACCAAAGAGTCGCTTGTGTATTGTTGCAACCCACTGTTTATGCCGAACGATCGAACTTGATACTCATTGGTAGGATATTTTATTGTGTTTCCCCCTTCCCTCTGAGACCGGTGCATGGCTACAATTTTTGGAAGGATAACCCGCTTGGCCGCAAAAAATGCAGCTTCTTCGATGATGTATTTGAATGGCGTTCCATTAAATCCGGTTTTCGTCTTGTCGGGTCCGTCAAGGCAAAATTCGGGATCATTTCGTCTCATAACAATCCTCAATTCAGTTCCTCCAACTAGATAGCGGGCTTGATTAAATATGTTGGCAACAATATTGCCAATCATAGTAAATACTCCAGATTCTTTTGACAGAGCATATCGAGTCTTGTAGCTATCATCATTTGCCATGTCATCTGGTTTGGATGTTGGATAGTACAACTCGTCAGGTAGAATATTCTTCTTTTGATCCTCAGTTGTTGTAAGCATTCTATTAAGATATGCTATGTAGGGATAGAATCCGCTTGAATCAGAGATGAGCTGCCCATTCAGATATACTTCAACAGATTTCCACATTGAATGGAAAAAAAGTTGACCCGGAGCAGCTTTGTCAGTTGCTGTACAATGTGTGCCATTTTGTTGAACAACACGACAGCTTAATTTTAGGAACGAATTTGCCAAATCCAAATAGCTTGAAGCTTCACTTTGTATAACAAATTCTAATGGACTAAAGTCGTCAGTTATACTCATACGGGGAAAAAACTGTACAAAATCACTGCTCGTCACAGAGCTAACATCGGTGGGAGGCAGGGAAAATATATTCAGTTCGCTTCTGATGGATTCTTGAGATTTGTCGTGAACGGTAGGCAATTCTTCAAATACAGAGTTAATTTCCGCCATGGTTACTTGGCACACCTACGTCTTCTCTTCACGCTTCGTCTTTTCCTTCCCCCTTTCTGTAATCTTTTCCGCCCTCCGGTCTGTAGCCTCTTTACTTTAATTGGCTTCCGAGATTTTCTTCCTCTCTTCCTTCTTCCTCCAACCTGGCGTTTTCTACCTCCGCCTACTTGTCGTCTTTTTCTTCGCTGACCGCCCTTTCTCGATGTTGTCCGTTTGGCTGATGATAACGGAATGAGCCAACTACCTGCTTCAGGGTTAAGACCACTACTCCCCGGTGTCAAGTAGCTAACGTTTTCACCGGTGGCTCCTCCTCCAACTTGATTATTCTTGGGCGGTTCAAGGGTGCAGCCATCATCAGTGCACATGATTTCACGCATTGAGGTATTTGGGGCGGAAATGAAGTTGAAGCACAGTTTCCGTTCCGTCCTTGAATTTAATCTGACGACCGTACTGATCCGTAAATCTCACACGTAGTTTTGAGACGTCCGCACAGTTAAGAGGTTGATAGATTACTGGCGAAAATGTTTCAGAATATCTTTTATTCTCTTCAGGCATAGTAACCATTCGAATTGCAGGCAGGGGTCGGCTTCCACTTAATTGATTTTCAGTAATGTTTGTGATCACAAAGACATTTGATGCTACTTCGTCAGGAAAAATTTCCCCTTCCGCCTTCTTCTCCTCATCATACTCTTCCTCTTCTTCTTCTTCTACAATTTCCTGTTTTAATGCCAAGCGTGTTCCATTTGTAAAGTATGTTTCTTTATCAAAGCCAAAATAACCGTTGACAGCTAATGGAAGCTGAATTGTTGTCGTTCTTGGAATTTCTTTAACTGTCAAAAAGGTTTCATCAACCGTAAACTCGATCTTGTCTTCAGGAACTCTGTCATCTGCCAAGGCTCTGTTGATTTCTTGAATGACACAATCATGATTCATATGCTCAGGTTCACCCATGGGATAAACGCTTGCGTAGTAAATGCAAATCCTGTTCCAAAGTACATCATTCGCCTTAATAGTCTTGAAGGCTTTGAGGTTGAAGGGATTTGCTGAAGTATGTATTCCAACGTGAAACGTATCATCTTCAAAATTCAGACAGTCAATTAGCTGCTGACTTAACACGATGTAATCTTCAGTTCTGTTCGTTGCACTCCTGAATTCCACAATCGCTTTGTCGTCTTGATCCCACGAAATCTTAAAGTCAAATCCACGCTTCGCAAGTTTGTCGCAAAAGTCAGTAAAAAATGTCTTGTATTCAGACACGTCTGTCACTTTGTAGTAAATCAAAGACTCAATTTCTTCTTTAACTTCTATCAGATTCTGCCGATCTTGAAGTTTTACCAGCTCCACTTCAAATTTAGCATCCTGTGGAAATGATGATAATAATTCCGTCGTCGCTATTTCATTTGAGAAATATTCACCGGGTGGAAAAATTCGACGTTTTGTAAACCCGAGGGCTTTAGATAAATCAGAGGGAAATAATACGTAATCTTTACCGTCGCTAATATTGTTCTTGAAAGTTAAAAACACATTTCCGTTAGGAGGAGCCTTGGTTGAAAAGGTTGTAAAGTAAAAGTTTTTAGGCTGAAATACTTTATTCACATCCTCTGTCACAAAGTAAAAAAGCTCGTCATGTGTTTTTGAAACAGTCAGTTTCTCAGTAATTGGTGTCTTTAGATTCGGAAAAAGTTTTGAAGGCTCTTCACTTATGTTACGAAGTCGAACTAATTTATTTTTTTGCACACTGCCAAGTATTTCCTCTATTTTCTTTTCCTCTGGCGTAAACGACATGCTTAACAATCCGACTTCAAATCTGTCACGGAGGAAATTTAATGGTGTTGCAAATTGTGTAACTATTTCACTGTTGGCAACTCCCTGTGGATTATTTCGCGAGCTGAGCAAGATATACAAAGATTCTGTGTTAATAGCGTCCAAATTGTATCCAAATATGGGATTCATCTTCTTCCTCTTCGTCTCCTGCGTTTCTTTTTGCTTTGTTTCGGAACTGCTACAGCTTCGGCCAAGACGGGATCAACTAGCTGGATTTCTGATTCATAAAATCCCCCTCTTATCAATTCCTGATTAGGAGTGATATCGCGCAGTATATAAGTGTAAGGATGAGTGTACAACACTTTATCAATTTGAAACACTTCTTGGGACCAATTACTGGAGTAACCCTGCGTAATATGTAAAATGTTATTCACAGAATGACATGAATATGCTTAATGGCATTCATGAGCAATCTCACCTTTTCAAACAATAACTTTTCCCTGCTAATCTTCACATATTCTCCTTCGTGATATTTAGGGGGCGGACGAGGGGTCTGCAGATCCTTCAAGTAGTTCTTGTACATCCTCTCCCATACAATCGATTCGTTTTCTTTGTGAACGTCATTCGGTGCCATCCCAATTGAACGATTGACTGTCGAATTAATTGCGTTAACAAAGTCAGGCAAAACGTCATAAAACTTATCGGTTCCGTTTTCGGTCTGATAACGTTGTAATTTCGTAAATACGTTTCGTATCATCCGTTCACTGTTGCTTGCCTGGGAGGAATTGTTAGTGTTATCAATTCGTAAAATTAAAACAAATTAAAATCTTAAATACTCACTACTTATTAATCAATCAAAACTTCCGCAAGACTTTACCTTAATGTGGGAGTAGATTCCATATCTCTTGATTCGATTCTCTGTGAGGAAATCCGTCATAGGTTTTGAAAGAAACTCGGTTCCGGAATCGGTGAAGAGAAAATGAGGCTTTGCATTAGCTGCCTTGAATATTTTCTTGAACGCAGCAATCATGCTGTCGGAAGTTTTATCTTTAATCATTTCTGCATAAAGTTTTTTGGTGAATACATCCACGACTATGAGCACAAAGTTTTTATTTAAATTTGCTTGAGCAACTTTCTTTGAAAGCTGTTTTAAATCCGCTGTCCAAACATCGTTACTAAAATGTACAATGATGGGACGACGCTTAAACTTTTTTCGCACATCTTTGTGCAAAGTATATGAATTCAGTTTGCGCAATTCTTTTTCAACTTCTTCTTTGTCTTTCCATTTCTTTCTGTTTTTCATAAATCCTGATAAGCCACTGTAAGCCCCGGAGAACTTATAATTTAGATAACTCCTCTTGATTTCACTCATCTTATTTCAAATTATTGAAATCAAATTCAAACAAAGTGCACTGAACAATCACGAGTGCTAACATCTATACAAGATGTTGTCTGCGTGCTGCACAGGATATAGTCACACGTTGACTAAGACTATTTCAAACCAGATCGCATATTTTTAATGCCCCAGAGCAGGAATGTCACGCCTTTTCATTTTTGGATCCCTCATTGTCACTTCGGTTCACATGGAATCCCGCCATCTGAGTTTTCACTTCAGCGGAAATCCCTCGCCCATGATTTTCATTTCAGAGAAAATCCCTCGCCCATGATTTTCACTTCAGAGCGAATCCCTCGCCCTCATTTCAGAGCAATTCCCTCGCCTAGATTTCATAGCAATTCCCTCGTAAGAATGTACTACTGATAAGCATGGAAATGAATTCGTGCCCCTCTTCATTTCAGGTTCAAGAGCTGCAGCATTAATATGAATGTCAATGCATAGCAACGTGGCTGAATGGAGACAAAATGTTACAGTTGATAAACCTTGTGACAGAAAAAAAAACAAGCAGGACTGGAGCATACAGTGCAGTGCAATGTGCTCTTCCGTTTAGTCACACACAGCGAGCGACTTGTTTAGCCACTTGTCGCATGACAAGCTTCGGCAAAAACAACTTCTCTTCTTCTTTCTCCTTCAGCATCATGTTGGAATAACAGCGAGTTTACTCATCCAGTTGGCAGAGGCAGAAACTAAATGTGCCAAAAGTTGCGAAAACTTAAACTCTGTTCCTTAAATGAGACGGCAAGAATTTTTCAGTAAAAATCGCCCAGTTTGAATTTCTGTTCTGAATTTTTGAAGGCAAATGGCAATTATATATTTACACACGGAACTGTGGCACTGTGACTGCAGCAGACTTGTGAGCCTCATTCTGAACACCCTTGCAAATTTCACATAAGTTAAACAGTGTTGCGATAATTCCATTCAGATTTGCGGAATGGGACTTCATAAAATTTGAATAAAATTTTAGTGTCAGTGACAGAGAATCACTGGAGACTGCACGGCAAGTTGTTCAATTCATATGGTACCGGAATAGAAAGAAGCCTGGAAAGCCTTTGACGTCACTTATCAGGATACTGCACTGTCAGCAGTGAAAAGTAATTAATGTCACGGCAGTTATTTTGAACTAAGACAACAGCATTCATTTTCATAGTCAATTATTGCAGTTGAATATTTTTGCAGGCGGAACGGACTTGACATTATGAAAATTCAGTATTTACCACGACATAGACGAGGAAAGGACAGAAGAACACAAAAGCAGCTGTCATGGAGGTGTGTTGACAGCTTGAATTTGCAAATTGCATTCACCTTGAGGATGAGAGTCAGCGCTTACGTTTACTACCGGCAGGACTGCAAAACTTTGGAAAATGTGTGCCGCTTCTGAATGCAATGCAATCCAAATGTAATTATAGGCAGGGAATGTATACACCTGTAAGTGATTAGTCAGCAATTCGATGAAGCTGTAGCATTTTCATTACGTTAGGCTTCATATCATTGAATTACCTCTGTTGATATGACGACAGAATTATAACATTATCTTGCTACGGAAATTAATTAATTTCTGATTTTAACTCCAGTTTTATCCAGGAAAGCTCGCGACGGCCAGGCAGAAATGTTTTTGTCAAACAAATGACAATGATGACATCCGAATTCTGACAGAGATGAGAAAGCGGTTGAACTGAAATATTTGATATCAATGAATGACTGGATTTTAAATCACCAAAGTGCAGCGGGTTGCGTATGGAACCTACCGATGAGGACGGAGGTGCAGTGCTGATGCTCCATGTCCCTAGGAAGGAACGGACCGTCTCTCTGGGGAAAAGGAACACAATCTTTGCTCCAGGGTTAGAAAATAATTGTAACTGAAACTGAAAGTTACTATATTCATGGGTGATCCAGTTATATTCTGTTCCGTAGGTACTTGATTTGCTCCATGAGTCCACTCGCTATGAGTTTTCGGTCTCAAAATTTATTCAAGGCCTTTTCAAGCCACCCCAGGCAGTTGTGGTGGCAGTTTTTGGGACAAAATCCCGCTATTCCCTCAATGGAGGAATTGAAACGGATGAATTTCAAGTTTGTTGAAAGTACGAATTTGAAAATTTAGGGACTTATTAAAATAGTGGCTACATTCATTATTTGGGAAACTGCTTGTGGGCTTTCTCCCTTCGCATGTCTGTACTACACATAGCTAAGCATTCAGTAATACTTGATAAGCTGCACTCGGCCTTTTTGCTTACGTTCATTTCTGGCTCTCCCGGATGAACGTCAAGTGAGCGACCAGCGACCAAACTCAGCGACCAGCGACCAAAACACACCGTCAAGCTAGCGACCAGCGACCAAACCTGCATACAAAGTCAGCGACCATCATACTACGAGCACAATATTACTCCAGGAAAACATTCTTGAAAAATCGCTGTAGCTCTTTTGCGCTGGATAAGGTAACTTGGAACAACAGATGAATATTTTCCAAGTTAAATTCCGCCAAGCTGCGCGAAGCATCATCAAGGATGCTGAAGCACGCCAAAGAACTATTCTTATGGATAAAATTTAGACCGTTTTGTTTTCCTGAATTTCACCTTCGTTTGGCCGTACTATACTAGCAAACTTGAATGGAGCGACCAGATTTTAAACGTTTAAAGTTGAATTCCGTCCACCTGAGTACAGTGTCATCAGCCGCGACAGTCAATAAAAATTCAATATCATAAGGGCTAAAATGAACACCTTTTGTTTTCCTGAATTTCATCTCCGCTTGGCCGTAGTATACTAGCAAACTTGAATGAAGCGACCAGATTTTCAAAATTGAAAGTCGAATTCCGTCCAGCTGAGTAGAGCGTCATCAGCAGTGACATTCAATAAAAATACAATAGCATAAGGGCTAAAACGAACACCTTTTGTTTTTCTATATTTCGCATGCAGTTGGCCAAGCAACACAAGCAAACTTGAATGAAGCGACCAGATTTTAAAAGTTTAAAGTCGAATTCCATCCAGCTGAGTAGAATGTCATCAGGCACGACAGTCAATAAAAATGCACTAGCATAAGGGCTAAAATGTACACCTTTTGTTTTCCTGAATTTCACCTCCGTTTGGCCGTACTATACTAGCAAACTTGAATGGAGCGACCAGATTTTCAGTGTTTCAAGTCGAATTCCGTCCAGCTGAGTCGAGCCTCATCAGCAGTGACATTCAATAAAAATACAATAGCATAAGGGCTAAAACGTACACCTTTTTTTTCTATATTTCGCATGCAGTTGGCCAAGCAACATCAGCAAACTTAAATGAAGCGACCAGATTTTCAAAGTTTAAAGTCGAATTCCATCCACCTGAGTAGAGTGTCATCAGCCGCGACAGTCAATAAAAATACAATAGCATTATTGCTGAAATGTACACCTTTTGTTTTCCTGAATTGTACCTCCGCTTCGCCGTACTATACTAGCAAACTTGAATGAAGCGACCAAATTTTCAAAGTTTAAAGTCCAATTCCATCCACCTGAGTAG
>JAQFYD010000031.1:0-46820 GCA_034694225.1 Bourletiella hortensis | reverse complement strand
AGGTTCAGTTGTACTACCTAGTACTGGTACTAGCAAAAGCTAGCGATACTGGAACTAACTTGTACTAGTGGCCGAACTGAAGCTAGAAGTACTACCGTGTACCATACTACCTCTCCTTCAGGGTGAACACCACTGGGTACTGGATACTACGTACTGGCAAAAAGTACTACTGTGTACTAGTACTGGCAGACTGGTCGTACTACCAAACACTGCTTCCATGTAAAATGCATGCATAAAATCGACGAAAAGTCATTTGTATGTTCATCTCGTAATCTCGTTACGACTTCCGCGTGAGATTTTTTAAAATTTTTTAACAAAAAAAATGTTCCATAAATGTGAGAGAGATAGGGAATTTTTTATAGCTGTGACTAATTTTGGCGTGGAATAAATCAACTAATTGCTCTATTGTTAGTGAAGAATTTATTTTTGAATCCGTTCTTGTGTTGATTGACATCTAATGGTTTCAAGGTCATTCGCGGTATTTTCTTCTCTTCTTCGCATATTTAATTAATAACTATCCCCCTCTCTCTCTCATCAAATACAAAAATCTTCTTGTTCTCACGTGCAATAATATTAGTAAGACTAATTAGAATTTTTATTTGATGGAGTAGTAGTATTTTGGAAGGGATGGCGGATGGCTGCTGCTGCAACATGTGTGTGTGGAATTATGTGGGATGAGGAAGAATAATGTGAAAGACTCATCTGTGTGAATAGTTATTTAAGCTAATATGATTTATGAATAATTATTATATACGAGGAGACTGAAGTGATCAATCAATCCATTCAAGTAGTTGTAAGTCCGTATAGGAGCCTGGATTTGATCAGGTATTAACCAAGCAGTAGTTGGTTGATTTTATTATTATTATAATAATGGCTTTCGTTGTGAAAGTCCGGCTGACTGACTGAACGACCTTATTTTTGACATTTGAATGCTATTGACATTTAAGATTGATACCATTACATCTGCTGGGATAGTAATGTTATTGCCTATGGTAGCTCAGGCGCAGATTAGAATGGGCTTGTGTTATTGAAAGAAGGAGTATAGATTTGAATTTTTTGTTTTTCGTTCTAGGTGAAATTTTGCTGTTGGAGAAGTGTTAACTAATTGGGTGGCGGATAATAAGAAGCTGTACGTGAGGGTGGGATCGAGGACGTTCCATGGATATGAAGACGAAGGAGTAGTGCAGGTGATTATTAGTTTTCTGAAGGTTTGTTTAAGATACTCAGGGAGAGGTTTTCATGTGGCGTTGATATTTTATTTTGTTGCTATAGAACACGATGGAAGTGATCGAGTTTGATACTGTAACTCAAGTAAGAAGTGAAATTGGAAGAATTGTTTCGTATTGTTGATTTGAGAAGAAACTTTGGACGGCAATATGTCTGGAGGGAGCTCAAAAGATCTGAAGGATGTGAGCAATTCAAAGATACGGAAGAAACACTCGGAAGGGGATGTAGTTGACATGGTCAACTATGCAGAATCTCAATGGCCTTTGCAATTTGATGAAGTCGATGCGCTTCCAGACTCCCTTCGATTCAATTATTTTGATATTCTTTGCATAATTGTCTCCATGACTACCTATGTGCTTGACCTTGGCATGGACATTTATGTTGCCTGTATTTATTACAAAACTCAGAACATTTGGTATTTTGTACTCACACTAGTCTTCGTCATCATTCCTGCGGGAACAATGACCGCTTTCAGTCTGAGATGGTGAGTATGAATACTTCTAATATTGCTTTCCTGCGTAATGTGATGCAAAATTTACAGATGGGTTTATATTATGATGACAGGTATGTTATGGACATGGACAGTCAAACCATTGCGAAGCCATCCTGCACTAAATGGATCATAAGGACTGTGTTTCTGCTTCTGCAGTTGGCACCAGTCCTTCGGTAAGTCTTACTCCTTAAGCTTAATTGTTGTGTAGAGACGGGATGGCTGTTCTTGTGTAAGATGCTTTATGTTTTATCTACTTCCAGCTACATCGACTCACTCATTTACGGTTTGAAGAGTAGAGCTGCTGCCAAGAGGAACGATAAATCTTCGCAGATTAAGTATTACACATACATGGTGAATGAAGATGCTGATGCATCATTGTTACGACTTTTCGAAGGATTCATGGAGGCCGCCCCTCAAGTTACTCTTCAGCTGTACATTTTAATCTATCACTTCCGGGATGAGAAAGCTCCATTTAAGGATGATTGGCAACGTAAGCGAAGTATAATTTGTCTAGCTAAAGCTTTCAATCGAATTGGCATAATAATCGTGTATTTTGCTGGCTTCTTTCAGGATTCTGCTTACTGTTGGCCATTTTATCGTCCTTAGTAAGTTTAGCGTGGTCACTGTCTTCGTATCATCGCTCGTTACGCTACTCTCAGCCTGATAAGCCCAATATATCATATAAGGGTACAATCCTTCAGTTCGTTTGGCATTTCTGCATTATCAGTAAGTGAAAGACTGGCTACAGATCCATGTATTGATTTAAATGTTACCAAGTGCAAAGAGATGTTCATTTTCCAGGTTCACGAGTTTTCGCGCTGGGTGTGTTTGCCTCGACTTATCCGATACTACTGGTACCAGTATGCGTAGCCCACTGGTTAGCAATGCTGGCTTGGTTAATCGTACAAGGAAATCAGGAATGCGCAAATCATTGTGAGGAAGCCTTGTTAAACCTCGTGGTGGCTTTCATTTACGTTTTTACCTTTTTTAACGTGCGTGACGAGCCTACGCGCTACAAGTACTTGACCTTCTACCTCATTTGTTTTCTGGAGAACACCATTTTAATATTTACCTGGTTTTTCTCCTTCAACAACGTGTACACCTCTGAGATTTTCTGGTTTCGTGTCTCAGGAACTGTGGGAGACTATGCTTTATTTTTTCTGGGAATTATTTGCATGGTGATGTACTATGTTTACTTTCACCCTTCGCTGGAGTTTCGTTCAAAGAGTAAGAAAGAATTCCAGTCAGATGTACCTCAGCAGCAACAAGCGGTGACGAAGAACTTGGCCCGTAAGGGGTCCATTGATCTTGTCGTAGCAAATCCTCATAGCGCAACAAGTTCAAGGAAGATCGTTACATTTGCACCGGAGTTGCCGAAAGCACAAGATGGTCTTGATCCATCATCCAGAGTTACTGAGGGTGAGAAAATATCCAACAAAATGCTCTTCCTTCAGCAGCAACATCATTCATCGAATTCGGAAGCTGCTAATGAGGAAACGCCATTATGAGTGAAAGATGGCTAAGTGATAAATTTCCTAGATGAATATACTTATTCTTATGTATTGCATTTCACCTCAGCGTCAGGTTGTTATTATCATGTAAATATTATCGATAGGATTCCAAAAGGTGTTTTTTTGGAGGGCTAAAACGTCGATCCACGGAAAGAACTACCTGACGTTTATCCAGTACAGGACTGATACACATAGATATGTCAATGGTAAAAGATTGATGTTTCCTACTACATTCATTCACAAATTAATGATGGTAAGCAACGGTTTCTTCCACATGATTTCGTTATGCTAGAGGTTCGCTATAATCATGGCGTTGTCCATCCGATAGATTATTTGCTAATATTACTCAACAAGAGTTGTTACGCTCTTAAAAATACAGCACTCGTATAGGTTCCTAAAGAGAGACAGCCCTAGCTTCATGACGATGAATAACTAACTGTTGCTGCGAAGATGATTATAATAGCGTAGTCATTATGTTTCCATAGTAATCGTATGAGGTTTTCATGTTATGTGGCTTAATTCTATTTCTATACAGTCACGTATAGAATGGAGGGGCACTGGTCCCGGCGTAGCACGTCCCTAACGTTATGGCTAATGTTACTTTACACTCCCTGGAGTAGTTCGATATGAAACTGATGCAAAACAAGATTGACTGTAGTAACGTATGTAGTTAACTTAATTATGAATATGTTATCATCTTCGGAATACAAAAGTCTGTATGATTTTAATGTAAGTCACTGTAAATGTATTGTATCCACGCAAGTATTGTTGCTGTATTTTCATACTCTGTAGTATATTTTGAGGGATCCTAGTATTTGTGTCTATCATATTATTATTATTATTGCCGCAGTCGATACACATATCGGGTGTAAGTTGAACTGATTATTTATTGAAGTCAGCTTAATATATTTATTATTATATCAATAAGTAAGTAATTGTTACGCACAGGAGCACTGAATTTTTATTGTTGCTATCAATCATCATCAAGTCTGTGTAAAGAGGTACATAATAACTTGTTATTTATTCACATCGCAAACAGTCCTTAAGTAAATTTCCATTGTTATATCAACAAACCTCCTGGCATAGGTTTAAGGAATGGTGGCAGCCGTGACCACGAAAGTATTTTTCAAGACAGAAGAGAAAGATAATATTGTTGCGATAGCACTCTGTGGGTGACTACTACTAACAATGACAATTACTTTAAGAGTACTTTAACGATCTCCGTTGTTACGTTCATTGTTGTGTGACCATTGCAAAATGATTCAACTAACTATAATAATATTAATAATACATAAGATGAATGTTTCTCGCATGGTGGTGGTGTGGCTTTACAAAAATAGTGCATAATCACCGTAAAGCGTCTGCAGTAGCGGGATTAAGGCGGGGGTCCAAATAATAATTATATGTAACACATACTAAATCACACATGATGACTATGATAATTGTTGCAAAACCAGTAGATGACAAGTATGTATCTTATTTCACCTACTGTTGTAGTAACTACTCGCTTTTCCGCAAATCAGCAATGAGGAGGAAACTAGGAAATTATGCATTTAATGAAGCTGCGTCCGTATAGTAATAATTGCTAGGTGTCTGGCTATTCTGCGTGTGTTAACATTTCTTCATGTCATGTACCTGCAAGCATTTGAAAGTAATCACTATACTTGAAAAAAGTTTCTCATTGCTATTACAAAGCTATATAGTGTTATACAAATTAGAATTATTATCTGGCGTACTACTATCACGGCTGTGATGGGAACCATGTAAGACGGTGTCAGAACAAAACGATTCATTTTAGTAGCATCTTTGGTTTCCACTGTAAATATAATAATGGTTGCCTCCGAACCCGAGAAAGAGTTTACTATTTATTTGTAATTTCATCGAAATATTATGTATCCAGGTCATTAAACGACTTTTCCTAGTGTAACAAAAATTACAAGAACGCATTCGCATTGTCCCTATGTAGCCCACAAGAGGAACGTAAATAGTGAAAAATGTTCATAAAAAATATAATAGCGCCGCAGTGCAGAACAATAATACTTATTTTTACACTGTTTTTGAATGATAATGCAAGAAAAGATAACTTTTAAAGCAAACTATGTATAATTAAAGTATGCTCTTTGCCGTCATCATTATGGCCTGTATGTAAAGTAAAAATCCGGAACAAGCTTCGGCAGGCAGGAAAGAAACAAAGAATATTCAATAATTATAACAAACTTATTAACGCCTACTTAAATGACTTATCACTTTTTTCCTGTACTGTTGTTTATAAAACTCTAAATTTCATCACTGTAATTGCACCTTAATCCAACGTCCAATCCTTCGCAAAGAACGAAGCAAATAAAGCGTTAAAACTTTGAAAAAAAAACACAACATGGGTTGTTTGTTTTCTTTGAATAAAAACGTATGGTCAAATAATACAACGTTGGAAAAGATGATGAGTACGTCAGCAACATCACGGGTGGTGACACTTTTCTGGCTAAAAAAATGCAATACAACAATTTAGAGGTATTTACTTAACGAAATATATTTATTCATTTTATCACGAAAACAGTTCAGGTGGAAGACCGGTATTGGCTAATTGTGGTGTGAAGTCTACCTTACTCTTGACTAGGTGAATCGGTGGTAGGACATGGGTACCACAAGGGCATTTCATGCCAGATACAAAATTAAAGGACCCGATTCTTGCAGAACAATTTGGACAGTTAATTTTCCCTTTCTCCCAATTATATTTGTCTAGAATGTCATTCAGCCAGTCTGGTTTGGTCTCTTCAGGCACATATAAAACTTCTGAATTGCACGTCGGAGGTAAGTCCGGATCTTCTAAAATACGTCCACCATGGGAATCCTGAAGTGTCACTATGAAAAAAACAGAACACAAGTACGTAATTATCATCGGCCCAAATTCAAATCAACCAACCTGTACATAACGAGAAATAACTTGTCCTCAAAGCAACAGAAATGAAACTAACTGTCTTCGCTTAAATTTCATATAAACACCATGACAACAACAAAATCGGTACAACAAACTAGTCATGTACGTAACCAATCCATTTCATTATAATTTTCGTATCATCATTAGTACATCCCCCAACTAAAACCACTGTCCAAATCTTTGGGTCCCTTAAATACATAAACAAAATACACATTATACATATTTACCTCTAGGATGTGCAAACAGCTCCTTACGGCATTTCCGGCACTTCACCGGTACAACAACTGATTCCATCCGGGAATCACCCTTACTTTCTCCAACTGTCTCGAAATTTCCTGAAAATCCCTCACAATTCTAGAAAAACCAAAAAACTATAGCAACCTTCAGCTAACAGGTTACTGTACTAACGACTGCAGAGCTATAAATCTTATATCTAACTAACACGTTGCATTCCGTTGCTGTGACAAACTGACAAGTCAGTCAAGAATTACTCGTTTCAACAACATTAGAAATAAATGCTCATGAATGATTCTGTTTTTCTAAATAAACACGTGGGATCTATTTAATATGTAAGTTAACATTAATAGCCTCTTCTTGTGTCTGATCTACCTCAACAACGTGGTTATTCGGGAATACACTTCCCCACCCCACCATGTCAGGCCCAAATGTTGCCCAACATGTGTGTCTAGCGAGTCTATAGCCTCTCTAACTATTCTAAAGCCATTCGCTTTTGTCTTCTCCCATCACACACGACGATTCTGCAGCTGTTGTTGTTCTACAGTGGGTACCTATGCATGCCCACTGGGTACACCTATATAGCTCCCACACTCATATACCCTGGATTCATACCTAACCTACTCACAGGGGGTTTCCTCACGTGACAAGGATATTCTCCCGTATTTCAGACTATCTTTCGTCTAAATTCTACATTCTAAAAACTTTACAAATTATGCTTCCATAAACCAGCCGAATTGACATGGCGCCCGCTTCCTAACTAACACCGTTAGGCAGTGTCATTTTGAAGTGTCAAACTGACGTTGCGGATTTGCTCCCAAGTTGAAGATCCACGGAAGAGATGATGAGTGTGACAAAAATGAGTATTTCGAAGCTAACTGTGCCATTAGAATTTACCGGAGCGACTTGAGTGAGTGTCCTAATGCGCACCCCGGGTACCGGGATGCCCCGCACCCCTTGGGTGAACCCCCATGACTAATGCTTGCTCGGTGAACGCAGCCCCACTTTTACCCACTTGCAATTATATCCCATGGGTATAGCTATGGGAATCATATAGGGCTTAAATGAAGGCGGATTTTCCCATGAAAAAGCGGGCCTATATGGAAACATTGTATTTAAGTACATGTATATGGCTACTACGGCTATGTCATGTCAGTTGCTTCTTCTTTTTCCCGTGGTGTGTCTGTGTATGTGTTTGGACGGGTTAAATGGCAATGGCTCCGTTTGATGGGTTTTTGTAGTATGGCGGTGCAGGAGAGCGAGACGCCTCTAATATTCGGCGTTTGGTCCATGAGTTGCCTAGGCCTTATGGGAGCTGCGCACTGATTGGCCGATGGGGCGCCCTTCCCTGTCATTGAACCTGATAATGGTGAGGGAGAGCCAATGACAGTCGTGCTTCCAGCTCTCGTCTGCCCGGATCCCCCATTCTGTACACACACGGCCTTTTACATGAACACACTGCGACACACAGAGTGAGAGGAACTGCATTCTTGACAAGCAAGCACCAGTCTTGGGAGCACAGCACAATGGACGATTACAAACAGTGGCTTGTAGTGAAAAGTTTTAGTGCTCTTCAATCCAATTTTTGACTCATTTTTCTACAATTTTTACTTATTGGATCCATGGGGTATGTCAAGTCATTTCGATTTCAAATTATCCTAATTACTAGAGTCCATTTGAATACTCAACGACCGGCCGGTCACTAGTCTTTTTGACATTTCACCTTGGTTACGCCAACAAGAGACAGAGAGACTTTTTTTCTCCCTATTATTGTTCAGCAGCATAGATAGGAAGATGTAGGTATATGTGTGTGTGTACGGAGAGACAGACAAGTTTAATAATAATATATGCCTAAGCTATATGGTTTCTTATTATGTATAAAAATATATTTTACTTGCTTCTTGTCTGGTCCATTTTGTATTAGTTGTTGTTGTTATCATAATAATTATTGTTATTATTGCTACAGTATTATTTTATGAGCATTGTATAGGATTTTAGCGTAATGATTAGTTTAACCACGGAAGGAGCATCATCATGATCAGTATGATGATGATGATAATGATGAGGAGCGAATCAATTTTTTTAAGTGTCATCATCATTATCAATGGAGGCTTCAGTTAATTCTTGTGTATTGTCGACGACGACTAGCCACTGCGGGATATGAAGAATAAGAAGAAGAAACAGGGGCCGGAAATTGTATACTACTCGTATATGACATTGTTCGGAAATTCTGTATTTAATTATATTGTGCGTCTCATTAAGTGTTTTCATCATGGTTAATTGTTGGGAGGAAGAGGTAAGCGTTTTAGAGGAGCCATTCGCTTGCGAAGAAGAGGTTTTGGAAATAATTGTGAGTTTGAATTGGTGTGTGTTTGTTGGACGGGGCGAATCATCATGAGAATAATATAAATAACTGGGAGGGTTTTGAATGACATTGAGGAGCATAGATAGTAGTGTGATTAAGAGGGGAATTTATGAAAATAATATGAAACTTTGGTGTAGAATTATTTGTGGAAATGGTAAGGAGAATCGCGTGCTTGTGTGACGTGCATTTTCCAGGTAGTGAGGACGTTGCTCTCATCTGCAATGTGTGAGTGTAATGTGTATGAGTGAGTTTGTAATACCAAGTTGTTGAGAGTTAGTGGTGTATCTGTGTAATAGGACATCGTTCGTTACTTTGTGCAAATAATTATGATTGTTTACAATTACAACTCTGGACGCTATGTAAATGACATATTAAGCGGTGATTATGGACGTTTTTTTTAAAAAAATGCTTAAAAGTGTGGGGGTTTTGTAGTTACAGTAGTAATTAGTTAGTGTGAGTCCGTTGATATTACGCATGCATTACCTACCTACCTGGTTCCCAGGTGTTATGTGTACTAGAGTAATGACATAAGAATGAAGCAATAAGTATATAAAATAGTTTGCGGAATTATTATTATTATTACTATTATCATGTGTATAAGATGAGATTATGGGTACGAGGCTATTCTGTCTCTCACAGTGACTATCTTGGATGAATTAGGTAGATGCTTGCTTGTATGCATAGCTTTTTTCGTAGTTTGGAGGAGACCAAGTCTTGTTTTATTAGTACTGTCTTACATATTAGATTACCATGCATCCATCCTTTGCTCGTTTCTTCTAATTACTCCCTAAGCAATGACGATGATGATGATGATGATGATGACGAGTATATGAGTGAAGCTTGTAGGTAATCTTTCTTGCGTCTTCTTCTTACCTGCTGCTCCTCTACTATTACTACTTCTACTACTCTGTCTCTTTCTCATGTTCTTCCCTCTCGCGCACTTACATTTATAGGACACAAAGAAGAAGATGATGATGATGATGAAGAAGCAGAAGAAGAAGATGGACTCGAGAAAATTCGTGAAAAACTCTTAGCTGCACTCTTGCTTCGGAAATGAGGATCCCTCCGCTGTAGTGTATTTCCATGTATTTGCAGTCAAGTTTCATGTATGCCAAATAATTTATAACGTAGCAATGCCTAGCATGTAATAATTCCACTGTGGTTAATTTTGTAATACTCACTAACACGTGCTTAAGATTATCAGTGTGTATTGATATCTATATGGCTATAGTTGTTCTGTGTGGGAGCTATTGCGAAACGGTTGCTAACTATAAATTTGCAAAATGCTTGTTCGGGTCAAGTGAGAAAAACCCTGTGGATCGGTGCCTCTCTTTAATGTAACTTTGGTGTGTTTTCTGCTCTTGATGCTGATTCTTCTAATTCTTCTACTAATGTCATCTTGCTGCTCTTCTTGTCTGTGAACCTTTATCATCAACAGTTATGTTGACATATTATGTACTAACAGTCTTTGTTCATGTCCCTTATCAGGTGTTGACCTATTGTGTGAAATTGACATTGCGAATTTTTTTACAAACGTCCGTCCGCTCACACTGATTGTTTCTGGTACGGGGAAAATATTAGTGATTTTTATTTATTTAATTTCTCTACATTTTCGTGCGAATAAAATTTTATTGGCCATTGCTTGGATGATGGTGATGA
The DNA here is from genome assembly GCA_034694225.1 of Bourletiella hortensis. Classification (NCBI taxonomy): domain Eukaryota; kingdom Metazoa; phylum Arthropoda; class Collembola; order Symphypleona; family Bourletiellidae; genus Bourletiella; species Bourletiella hortensis. The sequence continues at coordinate 36,396 of JAQFYD010000031.1, read as the reverse complement.
TATGTGTTTTATATACGCTTCTCATTTATTTTTAGCTATTTTCTGGTCGGTGCTTTTCTTATATGGATTCTTATATATAGATGCTTCTTGTTGTTGTTTCATGGATACATGATTCTGTACTGTGGAGCTACTACTACTACTGGCCTGATTATAGTGACGGTTGGAATTATTATTATTACTATTTATTCTTTGGACTACACTTTTGCTGCTCCTTTGCTGCCGCTGATTCCAGAGGAATTCCTTGCGTCATTTAGAAAACTGGCTGAGCAACTTTCGGGCTATACCTAGTTCTTCTCTCACTATTTTGAAGAAACGTGACTTGATAACCGTATTAAAGTTTCTATAGTGATACTTAACAGCGACTCCCAATATGCTCTCTGTCCGATAATTGGATTTACGTTACGCAATGCGGAAAATAGAAGTAATTAGTTATGACGTGATTAAGAAAAGACTGGTGTGTGAAGGCTCGATGTGCTAGATTTTTTCAAACTGCTTTAAACGCGTGCGAATTTTTTTTCTTTTGCCACATGCCATCGAACTTTGATAATAACTGAAGGCACAGTATTTTTTAACTTAAAGTGTAAAAGAAAAGGCTGGCACGAGGATGTGAAATGAGGAACACATTTATGATAATCGGTGCTTGTATTTGAATTTGTCTTCGAAAGGAAAAACCTTTTGTCGGTAAATAGTTTTACACACATGCAGCTATTTCTCTCTCTTTATTATACACATGTCCAGACCACGTGATGATTGGATCAGACAAGAGCTACATGAACCTTCCGTATATAAATACTCTTTCTAAATAACCGGAAATACAATTTTTGTTATTGATCAAAACCGAATAGAGAATGATTATGTTTCAGTGATATGTCAGTGAAATGGAGAATAATTTAGATTCCCACCTTTGTCATGTTCTTTGAAATGATACGTGGATTTAAGTGAAAGCCATGCGTTAATGACGCTCGTAGCGATTACGATGATGCCTAGTCCTAATATAGGTAGAAGTAGCGGTGGGAGCAGAAACTTATCGTTGTCATGTTGTCTGGGAAATAGTAATCAATAATTTTAAAAACCAGTGAGTTGGTATTTATTGTGAATATACTGGGGAACAGGAGCCAGGTCTTGTTCTTTGAGTTAATCTAAAATGTCTCTTGTCTAACAATGAAAATTCTGGAGAAGTCCCTGTGAGTATCTGTGTTTTTAGTCAAGTGTGGGACTTGAATTGGTTCGATAGATAGCCTGTGCAAAAGAAGAAAGGCAGAGTGAGGTTTTCGGGTGCTTTCTGGAAGGACTCATGGCTGCTGCTTTAATATTGCCATTATCATTTGTTCTTCGTCTGGCTGGATAACATGTATGTATGACTGTGTTTTAGTGAGAGGCTTGAGCAAGTACGTTTCGTCCATGAGCATTATGTACTACTTTGGAGAGAAGGTACGGTTTGAGAGAGAGACAGAAAGACAGAACAACTCTGCATACATGCTCATTCTATGAAGTAGGAAAGAAATACGAATGAATATTCATTCATTAGAGTTTAAGAATACGCAAGCTTGGAAAAAGACGATGGACGGATAGGGTGGTGGTGGGAAAGGAAGGAAAAAGAGACTCATGGATGGAGGTGCATGGATAATAATGATGGAGCCTGTCTTTCTCTCTCTCCGTGTTCTCTGTCTCTCCCGCTGCTGTCGCTGGGTTATGCTGCTTGTTTTGTACGTTCTGTCTGAATGCAGGAAGAAGCAAGTTGGATGTGCCTGGTAGGGCAGTTGTAGCAGTAGTCGTATTATGTCCCTGCGTATGTGTGATGGTGGTGGTGGTTGTGGTATTGGAGGGAGAGGAGCTTTATAGAAAACTCCGATATGCTACCAGTATGTGCTTGCTGTAGCAGGCGAGGACGCTTCTTCTTCTTCGTCTTCTGCCGGGTTCGATGATTCCAGGAAGCAATTATGGAGAAGAAAGTGGATCCGAAGAACGGCGGCAGCTACCACTACTGCTACTGTGTACCATCACTTTTGTCATAACTCTATCCAACAGCAGCTAGCTACTGCATCTTTTTGATGCGATTACACTCGCTGGAGAAAGTCTTGAGGGGGAAAGTCGTAGCGATTATGCTACCTATTTCAGTGTCATAAGCGTATGGCTTTTCCCCTTGAGATTTGCTCTCTTTCTCAAACAAAACATTCATTGGTTGCTATGGATGGGTTGATCAGAGGAATAATTATCATTTATATATACGTACGCAGATGATTTCTACGGAATGTGATTGAGGTTATGTTAAGCATACTGGGTTATGTTGTAAAGTATAAGCATGTTTCCTGCTCACCCAGAGGATTCTGAAAAGGAACAAAAGCGTTGTATACTGTTGAATCAAGCGGCCACCTGCGTGTGGCTCATGGGGTGTGTGATGCTCAAGTCGAGGGCTGACAGGCGGTCGTTCGAGTATATAGCTAGCAGTGTGGAGGAGAGGGAGAGGGTGACATGCTCACATGAATTAGGACCAAAAGCTGGACCTTTTCTCATAAGCTACTAAGTTGAGCCGGAGTATGTGTGTGTGTGTGTGTGTGCGTCATCATTCTGTTTGATAGTAAAAAAAATACGTTCTGTTCCCCCTGCAGGCACAAAATGGATGTTTTATAAGGATGAAGTTAGTGCCCCATTGGCTTGAACGTGAGACACGGTGGTCAGACAACTACGATTATACAGACGATTACTTAAGTGAGACTGAACGAGGAGAGTTTTAACGCTGAAGAATAAGAAGAAAGATTATAAGCACTGACGTGAATTGAGCGCGAGTCTCAAGCAATGAAAAATGGCTAAAATAAAAAGTAGTTAGTTCCGGGATGGACAACTACGATTTATTTGGCGATGACCTGGGAAGTGGAATGCTTGATGGTTTGGCAGACTTAGGAAGTGGTGAGAATAACTTCTCGGCGGCGGCGGCAGCAGCAGCAGCAGCTGGCCAAGGAAATCCATCTCAGAGAGGTCCTAATGGTGATAGTGTGATGCAGAGCTTTAATAGTCAGCCGCCGAGCTATACGCAAATTGGGCAGGGGATGGCCCCGCCATCGAAGATGAATGCAGTTACACCTGGATATCCGGACTATGCCTCAGCGTACGGGCAGTATGGGGCAGGTGCTCAACCTGGTTTGGGTGGTTATGGAACACCACCGGGAGGGGCACCGTCCAGACCGATGGCAGGTTATCCGGCGTATCATCAAGCCGCGGCCAATGTTACCCCCAGTCCAAGTATGCACTACCAGGATTACTCAGCAGCAGTTCAAGCCCAAGGACTAATGAGACCTGGCGGAGGACCTCCTCCGCCACAACAGCCTCATGCCGCACCCCCTCGAATGGTAACCCCGACCCCACAGCAGCAGCAACAACAACAACAGCAACAGCAACAAGCGCAGCAACAAGCTCAGCAGCAGCAACAGTTTGGGGCTTACCGTTCGCCCGCTCAGGATCCCATGTATGTTCAGCAAATGCAACGCTGGAGTGAGCAGCAACCTAGTTACGGAAGTACTCTTCCACATCATTATCCAGCAAATGCAGCTAGCGGTTACCGACAGCCTCATGCGTACCCCTCGAATTTACCCCGACCTCCTCAACCGACGAGTCAGCAGCCGCAACAAGTGCCGCACTCCCAGCAACCTCCACAGCAGCAGACGGCCCAAAGTACTCCGCACAACATTCCGTATGGCATGGCGGCTCGGAACGCGGGTCCGACCAGCGTCATGTCCCAACAGTATGGCCAAAATATGTATCCTAGTTCAACAAATCAACCGCAGTACCCGGATTATCATCATCCTGCCAACACTGTGGGAAGGCTACCACCTGCTGGACCAACGGGGACATCGAATTACCCAACTTCCCACCACCCAAGCCAGCAGGCATACAGTATGCCGTCAGCGGCGGCACAGCATAATCAGTATGGAAATCAGTATGGACAGTATTACACGGGGCAAGTTCAATCAAGTCAAGGAATGAATCCTGCTGGACAACAGGGACAGCAAACGTCCGGAGCGGCAGGACAGTTGCCGACACCTTATGGTGCAGCTTCTTATCCTGGAAGCGCAGGGGTGGGTGTGAGTCAGTCGCTTCCAAATGGAAGTCCTAGTTATAGGCCAGGGTATGCTCAGCTTCCACAGTTGTCTCCACGTCCACCGAATCCTTCACCCCGGCCACCAGCACCATCACCGCGTCCACCTCCGGCCACGACACCCACGGTTCCCGCCTCGCCGTCACAAAATATGGGAAGTGGGGCGGGTCCACCACCTCCACCACAAGCGCAAAATCAACAGCCTAGTAGCTTGCAACAGTTAGAACAAATGGTCATGCCCCATGTAAACAAAAATTCACCTTCACCCAAGCCTCATTTACCGGGTGGGGTCATGAGTCCTCTAGGAGGACCGAAAACCCCCATGTCACCTGGTGTCGGTGGGCCTAAAACCCCTTTATCACCAACTCAGTGGCAAACTCCCCCCAGTCGACCAAGCCAACCTCCTCCTGTCAATAAATCTCAGTATCATCCGCAACAGCAACAGGCTCCGCAGCAGCAGCAGCAACAGCAGCAGCCACCGCAACAACAGCAGAATCAACAAAATAGTAATAATAGTCCGGGAAATATGATGTCACACATTCCGGCACATGCAACAGGAGGTCCAGGCGGAGTTCCACTATCCCCCCTGAGAACACACTCGTCATCGGGTTCTTCTAATTTAGATAATACCATCTCAAGTATTAGTCGCGCTCATGAGTCCGACCTGATGGATTTGGGCAACCTAAGTTCATCGATGGACAATACGGACTGTCCAATACCGCCGGTACTAGAGGATTCAAAATCACTTACGCCCATCACGTCTTTGCAGTCATCCACAGATTTAGATTCAATAAGTAATTTAAATAGTTCATCGCTAACGGACGCTAGTGCTAACAGCGGGAAGCAACACAGTGATTCTACTATAGACATATTATCGGCGTCGCAATCTCAAAATTCATCTTCGTCTTTACAATTAGATGATAATCGCTTCCATGTACCGAGTAATTCGTCGATATCAGAGTCTCCATTAGGAGCCGATAGTGGTTTAGGTTCAATGGTTTCCAGTGTCGACAACTCGCAGACCTCACAGCAAGGCATAGACTCTAACTCGAACATGACGACGAGTTCGTCCATGACTTCACTCAGCAATAGTCCATCCGTTTCAAATACTCTAAACTCCTTGGGTTCAACTCCTTTCTCATCATCACAACAGCAGCAGCAGCAATCACAGCAACAAATGTCAATTAATGCCTCACAAAACATGACATCGTCATCAGCCTCCCTGACATCTTCAGGCGTTCCTTCACCTATGCCGACTCCGATGGGAATGAACCAGCCTAATTCACAATCAATGGGTGTTCAGCAGCAGCAGCAACAACAACAAATGCAAGTTCAGCAGCAGCAACAACAGCAAAATTCTATAGCTCCAATGGGGTCTAACATGATGGGTACTTATGGTTCACAACCACAAGGATCTCTGGGACATTATAACAGTACGAGTGGACCGATGGCACCTAACCAGACTCCGGGTATGAGACCAAATGTGGTACATCCGCCTCAACAGCCACCTCATCAGTATGGGCAAAGATTTCCTACTCCAACGTCAGATGGGCCGCAGTCGTCCCCGGCTGGTCCTTCGCAGCAGAATTATATGCCCAACTACCATGGAGGGGTCAACCCAAGGCCTGACGTATATCCCGGAAATCAGTATCAGTCAGGGCCAGGTGTTCATCCAGGATCTCATCCAGGTATGCGTCCTCCAGGGCCAGGCCAGTACACTGTTAATCATGGGCAGTCATCTTTGCCCCCTCATCAGATGCCTCCTCAGGAACGCTACCATTATGAAGTGCATCAATTGCAGCAACAACTTCAGCATTTATATTCCCTCCCTCCGTCCCAGCAAACCCAAATGCAAATTAATGATTTGCAAGAGAGGCTCCGGGTTATGCAGCAACAGCAACAACAGCAGCAGCAGCAGCAAATGCCTGGTGGACCGCAAAGTTATCCTCCCATGCAAGGAGCTATGGGACCGATATCGAATCCTCCAGGATATGGAGCACCACCACCTATGCCACATCCACAGGTTAGAAGTTTGCCCGTTGTACAAAGTCATGTTGTGATTTAATGAATACTAATCTAACTCTTTCTATTTTTTGTATCATAGGGAGGTATGACCGACTCCTTGGTTGCGCCTGACACACCTGAAGGTCTGACGCCAAAAGGAAAGAAAAAGAAGGAACGGAAGCCAAGAGAGCCTAAAGCAGGGAAAGGAAAGAAATCTAAAGGAAACCAGGATGGTATGGATGCTTCTGGACCAATGCCTCAGGGACCACCACCGCATTTTCCTCAGCCAGGTCAAGCACCACATGAAGTATACGAGTTTCAGGACTTGCCACCAGAAGTACCGGAAAAGAAGCCTAAAAAGCCTAGGTAAGTGTTTAGCTTCAGGCTGATTCTTGGTATGCCTCTATGGAAGACCTCTTTTCACTTAAAGATTCATTACTTACAGAAAACCACGTGAACAGAAATCTCCCAAAGAGAAAAAGGTAAAAGAGCCTAAACCAGCCAAGGAGAAGACACCGAAGAGGTAAATACTGTGGACAAGTCTTGAAATTATTTGAGTTGAAACTTATAGCAAGTCTTGGATGCAAATTTTTGCATTCAAAGATATTACAAAATTAATGACGAAATTTTTATAAACGAAGTATGTACGAAGCTTCCCAGAGTTGCAATTTTAGGGAATAATAATGTATCACCTGCAATTTTGTATATAACTAAACTAATTTAACTCTATTTTCTCAGGTCAAGGAAGCGAAAGTCTGATGGAGAGTCATCAGAAAGTCAGCAGGCTCCAATTGGAGACGTTGCAGATGCGGAAGGGTTGATTAAAACTGAAGAAAATTCTGAATCGGACCAAAAAAACGGGATTGGTGCTGCTGGTATCACAGCAGCTGAAGGAGGTCTCTCCGCGTCCATTAGCGGAGGGGATGGTGATACCAGCACCCAAGATGGCACGACCACTGATGCCACGTCTCTTCCCACTGGCGACCAGGCAACCCCTGTGAAGGCCAAGAAGAAGAAGCCAAAGCTTAAGTCCTCTTCCTCAAGTAAGAAGAGGCCATCAAAGACCCTAATTGCTTTGGCCAAGAACAAGAAAAAGAGGCGACGAAGCGACTCCGAAGGATCCGATTTGGATGCAACTCCACCTCCTTCACCCCCGCCAGAGGATGACAACTCTAACAAGCGGAGATCAGCTAGAAATACGAAAAGGAAGAAGTACACGGATGACATCGACTTGGCCATATCTGACGATGACACGCTCCTTCTCCCAAATAAGCAGCATTTCAAAGCTGGAGCCGAGACTCCTAGTACACCTACCAAGGCTGATGACGCGACTGTTGCTTCTACGCCTGGTATGACGCCTCCATCGGCTAGTACAACTGCCGCGGGTGTAGCTACACCTGTACCACCCGCGGCAATCCAGGAAGAGAGTAATAGCAGCCAAAGTCTGAACAAGCCCAACTTTGTATTTGTCAATCCTGCGGAAGAGGACACAATGATTATCCAACATATTTTGTCCATGAGGATAGGAAAGCGGGAAATCATACCGTCCTCATCTGAAGACGAAGATGGTGAGACGGATGATGAAGAACAAGAAGAGGAAGAGAAGACGGAAGTAGGTAAAGAGGATTCCAAAGAAGTTGCTGTTAGTGCTGACCCTCAGAAACCAACGGACGAGTCCTCAGGTGACTGTGCAGCTCCTGTAGAATCGTGTACAGAATCCTCGAGTGATCCGCAGCAGGCTTCGGTTCAGAATGAACAAGAAAAGTGTACAAATAGTGACGATTCTAGTGAGAATAAGGACAACAGTACTGTAAAAAGTGAGACTAGTGACCCTGTTGAGCCAATGCAAGTTGACGGTGAAAACAAAGAAACAGAAAATGCGGACGCTGTACAAGAAGAAAGCTTAGAGGTTAAGGGTAATGACAGTGAAAAAGTAGCTGAACCTATGGATACTGCAACTGCCGGTGACGAATCTGCATCTGACAAACCTACAGAAGTAACAGAAGCTTCAGAGAATAAAGAAGAATCAGTCGCGACTGCAACAGAAAATACAACCAATCCAGAAAAACAAGAAGATGCCAGCGCTGCGAATCCTCCTCCAGAGGGTGAGAAAAAGAAGAAGAAAAAGAAAAAGAAAAAAGAACCAGAAACCATAGAAGTTGAAGAATTTTACGTGAAATACAAAAACTTTTCGTACCTTCATTGCGAATGGAAAACAGAAGAAGAAATGGCCAAAGGTGACAAGCGCGCTGGTCCTAAAATCAAACGATTCAAGCAGAAACTAACTCAAAGGGAAAATATATTTGAATTCTTGGAGGAGGAGCCATTTAATCCGGAGTATACTGAAGTTGATCGCATTTTAGATATGAGTGAAGTCCGAGACCCGTCAACTGGCAAAGTAACACGTAATTATTTAGTTAAGTGGAGATCACTGCCGTACGACGAGTGTACATGGGAACTGCATGATGACATAGACCCTGAGAAGTTGGTTCATTTCCATCGTTTCTACAAACCACCACCAAAGGATCAGTGGAAGCCAAAGAAGCGACCGAAAGCTACAGAGTGGGTCAAACTTGAGGAATCCCCAAAGTACAAGAATAACAACACACTCCGTGAGTATCAGCTTGAAGGTTTGAACTGGTTGTCATTCTCGTGGTTTAACGGACGAAACTGTATCCTCGCTGATGAGATGGGTCTAGGAAAAACAATCCAATCGCTTGCGTTTGTTGATTCCGTATTCCGCCAAGGTATCCGGGGACCGTTCCTAGTTATCGCACCATTGTCTACCGTGCCTAACTGGCAACGAGAATTCGAAACGTGGACGGATCTGAATGTTGTGGTTTACCATGGATCTGTCGCAAGTCGAAATATGATCCAGGAGTATGAATTATACTACCGCCATCCCGATAATCCGCAAATGAACATAAAAGATGTGTACAAATTTAACGTCCTCATCACCACATTTGAGATCGTCCTTACCGACGTAATGGACTTGAAAGACTTTCCCTGGAGACTTTGCATTATTGATGAGGCCCATCGATTGAAGAACAAAAATTGTAAGCTCTTGGAAGGGTTGAGGATGCTCAACCTAGAGCATCGTGTACTCCTCAGTGGTACGCCATTGCAAAACAACGTGAATGAACTCTTTTCTCTACTCAACTTCCTCGAACCCGCCCAGTTTACCTCGGACGAGAACTTCGTGAAGGAGTTCGGTGAACTCAAAACAGATACACAGTGCCACAAATTACAAGCTTTGCTGAAGCCAATGATGCTGCGACGATTGAAAGAGGATGTGGAGAAATCTATTGCACCGAAAGAAGAGACTATTATCGAAGTTGAACTGACCAACATGCAGAAAAAGTATTACAGGGCTATTTTGGAGCGAAATTTTTCCTTCTTGAGCAAGGGTACCAACTCGGCTAATATTCCGAATCTAATGAACACAATGATGGAATTGAGAAAATGCTGTATACATCCATATTTGCTGAATGGTGCGGAGGAACAAATCCAATGGGATTATCGGCTGAGTCACAATGAGCCAGAGACTGATCCTGACTTGTACTACAAAGCCCTTGTAACTTCTTCGGGTAAAATGGTTCTCGTCGACAAATTGCTACCAAAATTGAAAGCCAACGGTCATCGTGTATTGATCTTTAGTCAAATGGTCCGTTGTTTGGATATCCTCGAAGACTATTTAATTTACCGTAAATATCCTTACGAACGTCTTGATGGACGAATTCGTGGACCTGTTCGTCAAGCTGCTATTGATCGGTTTTCGAAACCTGATTCGGATAGATTTGTGTTCCTCCTGTGCACCAAGGCTGGTGGTTTGGGCATCAACCTGACAGCTGCTGACACGGTTATAATTTACGATTCGGATTGGAATCCTCAGAATGATCTCCAGGTAATGATTTCTCAGGCAACTTTTGTATTCAGTCATTGAAAAACCAAAAACGTACCTATTCATTTATAAGTGCATTGTAACACTTCCAGGCTCAAGCTCGTTGTCACCGAATCGGACAAGCCAAGATGGTCAAGGTGTACCGTTTGATCTGTAGAAATACTTATGAACGTGAAATGTTCGACAGAGCTTCCCTCAAGCTTGGCCTGGATCGAGCTGTACTCCAGAGTATGAATACACAGGGGAAAGGCGACGCCCATCGACCTTTGTCAAAGAAGGAGGTCGAGGACCTATTGAAGAGAGGAGCCTATGGAGCTCTTATGGACGAAGACAACGCTGGAGACAAATTCTGTGAAGAAGATATCGATTGTATCTTACAACGCAGAACTCAAATCATTACTTTGGAAACAGGAGAAAAGGGTTCTACATTCTCTAAAGCTAGCTTCGCTGCCTCCGGTAATCGAGAGGACATCAATATTGATGATCCTGACTTCTGGAAAAAATGGGCTAGAAAGGCAGAACTCGATATGGATGAGCTTGGTGAAAAGAATCAGCTCGTCATACATGAACCTCGCCGTAGAACACAAATAAAGCGCTACGGCCATGATGAGGGTGTTATGGACATTTCTGAGTTAGAATCATCCACCGATTCTGATGAGGAAGGAGGGGTTGGAGAGAGAACACGATCCCGAGGAGGTAAGTTTTTGCCGTCGGAGCTAACAGTAGTTTGGTATAGGTTATTGTTAACATATATTTTTCATGGTACTTCAGGACGCGGAGGTCGTGGAGGTAAAATACCAAAACAGCGTAGAGGTCGACGTAACATTGATGAAGACTTCCATTGTGATGACGGTGTTGTCGAGTATGGCAGGTGGTCCAGAAGTGAATGTTACAAGATCGAGAAAGGACTGCTTACCTACGGGTACGTTCATTTAGCAGCTTGCTATCCCTTTATTTTTTTGCATCTCCTTTGCTAATGATGATTACACTGCCATGCTAATACCGAGTGAGTCCCTGAGGCTCACAATGCGTTCAACCTTTTCTCGAACTTACTGAAGCTTTTCTCTTTAAGAGTTATAATGGGTTTCTAAAATACGAATGATTACTGATGAGAGCTTTTCATCTCAGGTGGGCAAGGTGGCCAGAAATATTGCAGCAGGGACAGTTCCGGAAAGGATGGGCTGATAAGGACTTGGAAGACTGCTCCAGAATCATCGTAAGATCTCATCTTTAGTTGCGTTTCCCTTGTTTTCGGGTCCTTCAATGAGAAATTATTAAACTTCAATTTCAGCTCCTACACTGTGTCAAAAACTTCAAAGGAGATGAGAAAGTCAAGAACTTTGTCCAAGATCTTATTGCACCTGCTGAGCATGGAGTTGGGAAAATCACTAGAACTCATTCAGGCTTGGCTAATCCCGTCTCACGTGGAGGTCGAAAGAAGAAAAATGGAAAGGGACGGGGTGAGCGAGGAGAGCGAGGCAGCGGTGGGGGTAGTGACCGCAACAGTGATAAGGATGGTGATGAAAAGAGTCCTGAAATCCCGCAAGATGAAGACGACTGGACAAACCAAGAGAAGTATGATGCTGATGTTCATCTGGATGGAAACTACAAGAAGCATCTAACCAAACATGCCAACAAGTATGTGTCTTTTCATTAACTTCTTATGGAATCGCGTCGTTGAGCTTTCTACAGAGTCCTGGTAATGAGGTGGGCTATTAATTTATCTGCAGGGTCCTCCTCCGAATCCGCATGCTTTACTACATCAAGCAAGAGATTATTGGAGATTTTGCCAGCAAGATTAATGAAGGCATACCTTTGAGGTACGTGAATTTAGTAAGCGTCAGGAGTACTGGGTTGTTTTGTACAGCTTGCAGTTACTGAAATTATTTATCTTTTATCTTCTGCAGTGAGCTTCAGATATGCCCCCCTACTTTAGTCGTGGATAGTGGCCCTACCGGTTGGTGGGATCGGGATGCAGATGCCAGCTTGTTGGTTGGAACCTACAAACACGGCTATGAGAGGTATAATATGATGCGGATGGATCCATACTTGTGCTTCCTGGCCAGATGCGGCCCGCCGGATGGGTCTGCTGTACTTGCTGAAATATCAGCAGAAGTGTAAGATTTTTTCCATTTTAAACAGTTTTTTGTAGCCACAGATTGTTATTTCTAAGTTTGTTACATCTGTATACAGAAATGAAGAGGAGATGGACAAAGCTGTTGAGAACGAAGAGGAAGAAAATGACGATGAAAAGCCAGAACCAACAAAAGCGACACCTGCTACACCTGCCCCCTCATCCACTGAACCTGCTGCTGCTGATCCTTCGGAGGCTGATGCTGCTGCTATTCCCGCCACCGAAACTGAAACGGAAGAACCGGCCAGTGAAGCTGCTGCTACTCCTGCTGATTCCTCTGCCGAAAAGAAAGAAGACGAAGAGAAATCTGCGGACGAACCCACTGAAGAGGGTGAAAATAAGGAAAAAGACAAGGAAATTGAGAAGGATAGCGAAGCAACTACTGCGTCTGTTAAGCCTGAAGAAGGAGAGGCAGAATCGACGGAATCACTTCCGTGGCCAAACGTATCTGACCTGAACACGAGACTGCGGAAGCTTATTACTGCTTTCCAGAGGAACTTCAAGAAGGAAGAGATACGAAGTGCTCAGAAGGCGAAGGTAAAATATGTGCAATGCTTTGTTATTGCAGCTTACTTGTTAATTTACTTCCATCTTAAGCATGCAAGTAATGGTGTGTACTTTTTAATAGCGAATGGAGAGGAAAGAAAAAATCGAACAAATTGTACGAGAGCGTGAAAGACAGAAGCTCGAAATTTATCAGAAACGCTGGTCAAAGAAGGAAGAGGCAGACTTTTATCGCGCTGTATCTACCTTTGGAGTCCAGTATAATCGGTATGACTCATTGTGAAGACAGTTTATCCACGTTATCGCTGAGTGCGTCGCTAACTAGTCAATATTATGTTTATTTGCAGTAAGGAGCAACGGTACGAATGGTCGAAATTCCGCGCTATTTCACGACTTGATAAAAAGTTCGACGAAACACTTACAGAGTATTATCGCGCATTTTACGCTATGTGTAAACGCATTTGCGGCAAAAAGTTAACAGACGATGAGGAATTAGGTAAGTTTGCGGCCCTACTGCATTTGGCCAAGTCTAGAATACCCTTTGTTCGGTGTTAATTTAACCATACGTTTGTTTGCAGATCTAATTCAAGTACCGGTTGAGCCGTTGTCGGAAGAGAAGGCGCGTCAAACGTTAGACAAAATTGATCTACTGAGTAAAATACGGGAAGAAATTATTTTCAATTGTCATTTGGAAGAACGCTTAAAGTTGTGTCAGCCCTCATTGGATATGCCTGATTGGTGGATTCCAGGACGGCATGACCGCGACCTTCTATTTGGGGCTGCCAGGTAATTAACCCGATTTACTAGCAAATCTAATTATTATACCTTTGTTTCTCCTCATTTGCTTATACCAGTTGCTTTCGATGTCTAGTCTAACTTTATTGATTGTGACTTGCAGACACGGACTGGGTCGTACGGACTTGTTCTACCTGAATGATCCAGAACTGTCGTTTAGGGAGATTCTCCGTCGGCATATTGCCGGGGAGCCGCTAATAGATCCTGCGGAAAAAGCTGGAAAGAAGATGTTTGTAAAACCAAAGGCTGAGCCAGAGGAGAAACCTGTGAGCAAAAAATTAAGGCCAGATCAAGTGGACATTGAAATCAAAGACATTAAAAAGGAACGAGAGGAAGAAAAGAAAACGAAGGAAATCGAAGAAGCTGAGGCTGTTGTGGCGGAGATATCCAAGGAGACTGTTGCTGCTGCTGAAGAACAACCTAAAACGGATAAACCTGCTGGAGCTGCTGAAGAATCTTCGAACAAACGTTCTGCAGAACAAGAGCAAGAGAAATCGATGGAGGAAGACGTCAAAAGAGTAGAAACTGATGACGATGATGACAAGGTAAAAGAAGCTAAATGCGCGGATGAAACAGGAGAAAAAACTGAGAAGAAAACCGAAGAAGTTGAAGGTGAGGAGGCTAGCAAAATGGAGAGTGAAGACAAGGTGCCTAAAGATGCCGAGAAAACAGAAGGCGGTGAGTCGGAAGAGCAGGCCACGGTTCCTGCAGTAGCCATCAAGCAAGAGCCCATGGAGGTTGAAGAAGAAAATGAAAAGGCTACTTCTACGGTAGCTGGGAAACAGTGCCCTGGTGCCGATGCTAGTGTGAAAGAAAATGGTATTTCGGATGTGCCTTCGGAAGAGAAAGATAAAGATGAGTGTATGGAAACAACCGAGCATAAAGAAAATGCTGGGGATAAAAAGGAGAGCGCAGTAGAGGGTAAGAAAACAAAGACTGAGACGAAAGAAGAGGAAGTGGAAGAACCTGGCAAAAACGAGACAGTTGAAAAACAGGAGGCGGAAGCCGGGGCGACAGAATCTGTCCCTGAAGATCTTAGTAAAGAAAAAGCTGGGGCTATACCTGATCAGCAGACAAAGAAGCTAGACGAGGAGGATGGAATAAACGAGGTTCAAGTTGAAATCAAGGACGAACTTAAGATAACCATCAAATTACCAGCTGAGAAAATGAATAAGGTCGAGGTCCAAGTTAAGGGCTCCCCGAAATTCAGTATTCCAGAAACTTCTCTAACTTCAGCTTCTTCAAGCACCACTACAACTGTAAGTGGAACAAGTTTACCCCCACCGCCTACGGCGCCGTCCACAATGGAAGACTTGCTTCCACCTCCGGTCTCTACCACTACACCCAAGTGCGGAACTGAAGGATTCAAAAGTCATGAAAATATATTTTTTGACACCAATAATCCTGAAGCTTTCGCGAATTACATGAACCACATGAATCCCATTAGATGGCCAAGAGATAAAGCCATTCAAATTCGTCTCGAGCACATTGTACACGCTGTGGAGAAGAACGAATGGCCAGTGTCACGTTTCTTCAGCTCAGCTGGCCTTCCCGATGGCTTTGAGTACACTCCACAGGGAACGCCTGACAATGCAACCCCTGTTAGGGATACACCAACACCGATTTCTGAATGCTCTGACCTGGCTCCTCCCGAAGATCTTATCATGAGCTTGCCTCCGCAACCTCAAGCACCAGCACCGTCCGCTACTGGCGCCACCGCTGCCCCAGTTACTTCCACCTCTGCGACAGGGGCCACAGGAAGTAGACGAGGTCGAAGGAGACGTATTGCTATTGATGTAGAAACGGAACGAGCGAAGCTACAAGCGCTCTTGTCACACAGCCTTCACAATCCCAGCATTTTATCCCACCTGCCTCAGCCTCGTGGAAGTGCGAATGTGAGAGTACAGCGGGAGTCTTTGCAGAATCCTTCAGACGCGGAAAATGTCAGTCCTGGTCCTGGTAGGCCAAGGCATAAATTCCAACCGCCACCTGCACATCAGCATCACCCTCCGAGTGCAGCGTCGCTACTTAGGTCTTCTCATCAACAACAGAATCAAACTTCCTCGCAGCAACATGGATCCCAGTCAAGGAGGGAGACAAGCCATGAACGAGCTTCAAGGAGAAATGATGAAAACCAGACAGAACCTACAAACTTCTCTACAAGATCGCAACAAAGTACCTTAGATTTGAGTGTCAAGTCTGGAAATAATCTGAGTAGCGCCGTAGCGGCTGCAGCGATGAACGCACTTTCGTCTTTGAGCAGCGTTACTGTAACACCTGTAACCCTTGGCTCGCCCCCTGTTCATGGCGGAAGCAGCAACAGCTCGACTCCTATGGACCTATCTGCTAGGTAAGAAAATGGTTTATGGAACTGCAACACTGTTTGTTTTATGTAAGGCTTGAATTGAGATTCAATTTTTTGCATTGCAGCGTAACCAAAATACGCCAAAAGGATACGGCGGCTTCTGGCGAGAAGGGTGGGTCTTTCACTGAAGATGGCGGTGAGAAGTCCAAGGGAAACAAACTAGAAAACATGCTGGACAAACTAAGAAAACGGAAGGTGGGGAACCATCTTTTATGGGTGATTATACAATATAACTATAGCTTTTGAATGATTTTGGAAATGTAAATTCTATAATGCTTTGTTTACAGTTGGGTGAGCCTGAAACACCTCCTGCTGGCAGCCCGAAGGAGAAGAAGAGAAAGAAACTGGACGACATTGTCTTGGGTCTTTCTGCAGCTAAAGGTCAATCAGTATTTTCGCCACCGGCATCTGTTCCTTCTGCCTCCCCCTCGGAAAGAAAAACACCGAACTTACATTCGCCTCCGATGTCAGCCCATCCTCGTAGCCACTCAGGATCAAAGGAAGGCAAACACCAACAACAGCAGCAGTTGCCTCAGAACATATTCTCCAATCCATTGCTTACACTTTCATTATTCAACTCAGCAGCCGGAAAGGACTTGAGCCGACTGGCTGCTTGTGGTGGCGTGCAAAGTTCATCGTCAGCCAAAAATACGAACCAATCACCTAAAGTATCAAAGGAATCAAGAACATCTTCCTCCGCGGCTGCTACTGGAGGACACACAAACCAAAGCAGCAGCAGTCGCAACCAACAAAAATCACGGGCTGATGCAAACACCAATGCGCAGAATTTGTTTTTGTCAGGATTGGCCGGCCTTCCTAGTGGATCTCATTTGTCGGAAATGCCTAAATGTGATTTGAGTCGATTGGCGGAATTAGCTGTGCCTAAATTCGACCTCTTTTCGCATGATGCAAAGGTGAATAAATGGCTGGCTGAGCATGCAAACCTCACACCAGACCGACCTGTCTCACCAGAGTTCATGGATGGACGAAGAAGGCGGAGGCCTAGAGTTGATCCTATGCTCCTTGACTGGAACAAACTGTCTGGGGAAGAGAATGTCCCTGTGGTCAACAGACTGAGTGGTAAAAAGGTAAGATCCTTAACTTGCATTAGCCTGTTAAGGTAGTATGAACTTCATCTGTGGATTAACGGGCATCTTCTATTTAGGTGACCGGGCCAAAAGCACCGCAGCTTAAACATCTTGGTCAGTGGCTACTTGAAAATCCAATGTATGATGTTGATCCTCGTTGGGCTGACTTAGTTAAGGAAAAGGGTAACCTTCCCACAGATCTGCACCGACGAATCTCGGGGGAAAAGAAGAAAGGGCCTGGAAGACCGCCTTTGCTTGCTAGTCCACCTGTACCCACGTCATCAGCAGCCACTTCGGTCCCTACTTCTTCTGCCAATGCTTATTCCTCTCTCGGGGCGTTCTCGTCTCTTCCTGGTGAGTGTTATAATCACGCAGTGCAGCTCCTTTTATATTTATGTTACAATGCCGGCAATGCGAACTATAAATGTGTGTACTAATCTCCTTCAGGTCTATCCGGTTTGAATCCAAACCTTTTGGCGAGCCTTCCTTTAGGTAATCTTGATCCGAAGAATCCTTTATTTATGCCTTTTGGAGGACTCGGGTCATTGGGAAGCTTAGGCAATCTGGGTTCACTAGGAAATCTCAGCTCTCTAAGTAGTCTCAGTAGTTTGGGGCTCACAAATCCATTATTTGGATTTGGTCTTCCGGGAATGACCATGGGATCTGATCATCCGTCTGGTGTACCTGAAAAGCCAGGCAAGGATGCTGGTCATTCATCTGCGTCGTCATCACAGCCCACAGCAGCTCATTCTTCCTCTGCCAACACCTCAACCTCCAAAAAGGAAGAAAAAAGTAAAAAGTCATCATCGACAGCTGAAAGGAATGCGGAAAGGAATGCTGAAAGGAATGCTGCCGCTGCTGCTGCTTCTCAGAACATGCTTTCCAATGCTCTGCCTTTCCTTTTTCCAAATCCTGGTCTCATGTATAATCCGCTCGGACTGGGCTCTTTCCCCCTTGGAAGTGGGATGCCACCATCCTTTGGAAATTTCGGTCAAGGTGGAATAGTCAACGGCA
The DNA here is from genome assembly GCA_034694225.1 of Bourletiella hortensis. Lineage (NCBI taxonomy): Eukaryota > Metazoa > Arthropoda > Collembola > Symphypleona > Bourletiellidae > Bourletiella > Bourletiella hortensis. The sequence goes on along the minus strand of JAQFYD010000031.1, from coordinate 18,498 downwards.
TTAATAGCGGTGGATCTTCAGGAAAGAAAGGTGCGTCTTCGTCATCTGCAGCCAGCAAAGGGGGTGGTGGAAATAGTAATAACAGTCCATTAGCTGGTCTTGCGGGCTTGAATATACCATCGTATAGTAAGAAAGAGAGTAGTAATTCAGCTAGCAATGCACTGAATGCCGTAAACAGCCTACGCCAAAGCAAATCGCCGCCAGTCACTCCATCCAGCCAAAGTTCAAGCGCAGCGGCAGCCGCTGCTGCTGCCGCTGCAGCTGCCGATGACTCTGACGACGAAAGTCTGAAGAGTTTAATGGGTAACCATGCGGATGATCTTCCAGACGACGATTCGCCCAGTGAAAATGCTGAACGAATTGTACTAAAGGGTAAGCTAGGATCACTTCGATTATTATAAAATCTTGTGCGTGTTTAAAAATAAATATTTTCCTCGCAGAGAGTAAAGAGTTGGAAAAAGAGATGGCTCAGCAGAAGATGGAGACCCGAAGGGAGAAACGGGAGCGGATGAGAGACCAGCCGGATTCTCATCGAGGGCTAACATCTGCCGAGCGTCAGCTGCTGATGGTGAAGAAGAAAGAACGGCTAGCCAAGGAAGATTCACTCCCGTCATCTGGAAGAACAACGAGAAGGTCAGTTGCCGCAGCTAGTCGGAGTAGATTGGAAGAAGCCGTGCATAAAATGCGGGAGGCTAGTGAGACATCTCAAGGACCGAATGATGGGAAACGTTGATGAGGCTTTACAAACTAATGACGCTTTCGGCGGATTTCTTCACTCTACCCGTTGGACCCAATTGCTGCTTGCTGCTGCTGTTCCTGGCCCACAATTTTGAAGAAGGTCAACGACGTGGAGTGAAGATTTGTTGTTGTGATGAGGACATTTAATATTAGTTATTATGTTGAAACCGGTTCCTCGGTGCCCATGAAATCTTTTGTATTATTAGTGGTACATGAGAGTAACTATAGATTAATATATAATTAAGTATATATTAGTCGCCTGTGACTATAAACATAAATTTTCTGGGCCACAAGATGTGAAATATGAATCCATTTGTGACCCTGGAAGACGTAAAATTCTCATTATTATTATTAATAACTATAACGGAGAGATGAAAATTGATAGAGTGAGAAGAAAGACGTGTTTTTATTATCATTATTATTATTAACCGTTTGTGGATTTGCATGTCTTCAAGTTTTAAATGTGCGATTTACGGTCATTGTTGTACAATTATTGTTAATAGAAGAAATTGTTAATAGTGAGCATATATGGTTATGATAGCTGTATGATATTTAAGTATTTCTCAATACAGCACTATTTGTACATGTTAAAAAACATGTAACTGAGATATACAGATTTTTAAGATGCAGTGAGACCCATTACTAGGTTAGGATCCACTCGTAATATAATAATTATAATGATAATATCTATTATTACTAAATAAATAAGACTCAGGTTGCTTTTCAGTTTCTCCTCCATACATTACTTATAACTTAAGTATTTATAAAACACAGTGTAGTTCGAGCCTGCGTAAGAAACAGATGCGTGGTTCATTCATGATTATTGAAAAAAAGCAGATCTTTTTTCATACAAAAAATAATGAAGATCCTGTTGTTTAGAGGCAGGAAGTTAAACATGGAAGGAGAAATGAATAGCAAATAAAAATTTTGTGTAAATAATGTTAATAATTTATGATTATGTGAACACAGATAAGGAACCGAAAGATTGTACTGTTTTTATTATGATCCCACACGAGGAGATAATAATAATGATGATGATGATAACTCTGATGATAGTGATGCTGTCTCTCCGCCATTTTTATCCCAGGCGAAGCACTTATTATTATTTATTACTGTTATTATTGCCACATTAGCTATTATTTGCAATTTTAGAAGATAATTTTTCTAAAAAATAACATACCAGGATACCCGAATGTAGTAGGATTTCCGTGAGGAAAGAAAATCCAGAAGGTCTATATAGCTAAAGTCCTTATTATTGGCTATCTCCTGTTGTGTGTGCCACCTTGGCTACATGATGAAACTCATTAGCTAGTGCTACTGTAAAATAATTATTTATACACCGTCTTTTCTACATAGTTTGCACTAACCCGCTTGCCATGATGGTATACCAGTGTGTAACTTGCTATTATTATTTGTATGCCCATTGTATTAACCATATTATTCTAATAATTTGCCCCAGTTTTGCAATTATTTTGGTTGCAGTGCAGTACTATTAGTTGCAAAAGACTATTTTGCAGAATAACGAAACGACATGTTAATGGAAATTATTTAAAGTATTTAATTATATAATAATTAATAATTAGTGATTTTTTCAGACTGGAAGATGCTCATCTGATTGAGTGAAAATCTCTGCTGTTCGATTATTACAGTTATTATTATTTAATCGAATGGCGAGATCCTATCATGCATTTGTTTTTCATATAATATTTTAACTGATTTATTATTTTCTCTGATGACCTGTTATTTATTGTTTGCAGTTATTGTTGTTATTATAATTATTACGCAAACATGCTGCTGAAAGTACTCGTGATAGCATGTAAACCCATAAAATATATACTTATTATGTGACAACCGACAGACAGACGCGTGTTTGTTTACTTCTTTTTAATGATGATGATCATCAGCTGTTATTGCATTATTACTACTACAACTGTCCTACCCATACCTGCCTGACCCAAGGATATTTTGAAACAATTATTGTCATTATCATTATCATTATTATTGTTCAGGTTATTGAATTGTGTACCATGATTGTTTCAGTCTAGGTGTGTAGAGGGAAATAAAATTCATTACTACGTACGAAAACCATTCTGTTCTCCAGTAATCATTCATATCTTAGCATTAAATCATAAAATTTCACTTTAATACAACAAGAAGAATTGGGTCGAGAAGTAGCCGTGACGCTACTAATAAGCAAAGGAGGAAACCCCATGAGCCTGCATGGGCCATTAGGACAGTAGTATTATTGAAAACGATATCATTATCATTTTCAGGTGGCCTCCCAGCTCTGTAACAATAGAAATTTTTCGTTCCAATGTATCCATGTCCATTGCCGTCACAATGAAAGTCTGGACCAAAAGCATAAGTACAAGCTGCTTGACTATAATTGTGACATTGTAAAATATCCGAGCAATGAGTGGTAATGACGGGATCCAAAGGATCGCAGGAAGCCCCAACAGGTGCTTTGCAAATTCCATCTTCCTCCGTTCTGTCATACATTGGTGAACCCTCGGGCAAGTCGAAACAATGACAAAAGCCAATTTCCATATCAAGATTTTGCTTACAACTTAACAACTGTCCACCCTCACATAGCAAACGGACTAACTTTGAAGCATTCAATCCTGTGTCACTAATGTCATACGGCTCAGTTACACTTCCGGTTTGTAACTGGGTCTGAATTTTCGTTGCAGCTTCCAATCTGACATCGCTAAGAGCTTTGGCCATTTCCCATAAGTATTCGTACTTTGTACTCGCTGTCGTTCTCCCGTCAGCTTGTGCCCCTTCAAATTCTTCCTTTAGATTCATTTTAGCAGCCACATATAATTTCATTGCGTCGATTATAGGTTGAGCATGAACACTCCAAGCTGGGTAGTAACAAACGTCACCTGGTTTGGCCATCCGACCTTCACCTATTCCATCTAATAAAGTTGTCTTGAATTTCCAGTCTTTCCAACATTCCGCCAATGACGAAAGTGACAATACTATTAGCAATGTCACTCCAGTCCATATAGTCATATTCGTCCTTGAAAATCACTGAATACTTCAGTCTTCCCTGTCTGTCTCATTGCCAATGCCAATCTCATTGGCAAAAGAGCTGGCTGGGCTGGGCTCCAGTAGTAGTGGTACTACTAAATGGCATAATTTTTGCAATTATGATTATTTTTCCTGACCAGGGCAACCGGCCGGCAACATGCCTCATTCCATTCCGACGACCCCAGCCCAGCCAGCTCCTTTGCCGTTTGATTAAGTAAATATGTAAATACAGACATGATTCTTTGAATGATTCAATAATTCCTCTAAATGGCAACAGTTTCTTCTATTCACCGGCAAACAAAAATGACTCGCAAGGTCGCAAGTCTCTATCGAGACCATACTCATGTATTCATTCTCTACCAAAAATTCTATTCCAGAAGTCATCGTCATGAACCTCGTTTCAGAACAGGTTATTAATACTTAATTTGAATCATAAAATTAATTAATCCATTTTCATCAGTAGTATCGTCCGGCATGCGACTTGAGACACAACATAGCTAATTTCGCAATTCATACTCACAGAATTTCCCTGCATTCCTGAACATTCTGTCGTGATTGTGAAAAATTATTTGCAGCCATAGCAGTCATCACAACCGCTAGATCGCACACCATGTTTTCCTCCAGTTTACCTTCCAGGACGGCAAATCCACTGGCAGCATTTTCTTATCCTCATTTCTTTAGCCAAAAAGTTGTTCTTCCTACAGAATCTCCCTATACATACATAACAATACATGTATGCCTTCACCTACACGCTGTTACTTTTTACAACTGACGAAAAGCATGCGGCAAAAATCAGCATCAGAATCTATAGTAATAGTGCTGCTCTCTCAACCATTTCCAGTTACTAAAATTTTAGGAGGGAAATAATTTTTCTGCACGGCGGACTGACTGGCAACAGCAATAATATAATTCAGTACTGCGATCCAAACCTGTGACTGAACTTTGTCTGTCCAGTCCCCAGAGGCGTATGATAATGTCAGTTCAGTGATGGTGCTAGTGCTGACGGTTGCAAAAAAAGCAGGTTAATGATTGATACTATGAAATCATGACTGACTGACTGATGATTCATTGCTATACTGTCTAATGACTTTAGGAATTGAAAGAATAGCTATCGTTAGAATAACGTTCAGTTACTATCTAACGGCCATTGTCCGTAACGTTTTAACTTAATGGATCTGTATTGCTTTTCTAATTTCGAACTAATTCTGAATTGTATTCGGATAATTAGAATATTTTCTGTCCAATTTCGTCCACATTATTTCCCATAATGAATGAATGAATGATGAGAACGTTTTTAAGGTAGTCGGCATTGGGCATCACGTTGAAGAACTATTCAATGGCAAAAGTCGTCGTCAGTAGAGTGACAATGATGGGGAGAATGGGCGATGACGATGGGGATGATGATGATGATGATGATGAAAAGTATGGAAGCATGCCATTCTGGAAGGCGGTAGACGACAGGCGTGCTCATGAATTTTAAACGCTCCCGCTCGGACGTCAATGGCTGGAGAAGCCAACTGTAGTCGTCGGACCAGAAACTCCACCTCTTTTGCCGGTAACCCACATCAGTTCACCACTGTGACGGTTATAATAGGGAATTGTTCAGAATTTTTGTCCCATTTTTCTGTTCAATTTTGATCAATTCTTTGATTTTTTTTCGCATTTCAACGTCAGTTCACAGCCCGGAGTAGTTTTGAGGAGTGGAACCCTTCAGTTTGAACTCCTCGTATCGGTGTTCCACAACACGAGCCACCAACTCGGATTATATTCCTTTTCTGACCATTGGAGGCGCGAAACAAAGAAAAATGTCAGAATTAGTTAATATTCTTGAAAAAACTGTCTCACCAGGTATGAAAACATAATTACTTGTATATTTAGATGTGTGCATTGTAACGGATGATTTTTGAATGTTAGTCTAATTGGCTTGATAGTATGATCATCATCATGGGGAGAGGTTGATGATTATATTTGATTTGCAAAAGTATAGCCTTGTCGTGCGGCCTATTATATTGACCGAGGAGGATGCATGAAATGAAATGAGAATAATGATAATATATAAATTGAAGTAATTTGATGTTGAGGTAGATTACTGTGAAATAATCATCATTTGATGAAGATGATTTGAGAATTATTTTTGCGAGTATATTTGATGGATCATGTGTGATATTGAGATGGCGGTGAGGCGAATGACTTCGAGCCGTTATTTATTGGCGGCACTGTTGAGTATCAGAGATGAAGATGATGATGATGATGCGGAAAAATTGAATAACTGAATTATGATATTTTGATGATAAGTTTTTGTTAAGATTATTTGTCAGAAGGTATTAGCATTGGTAAAATATAGTTTCGGCCTTTATATATATCTCAGGCGGATAGTTTGTCAATTGATTTATGTCTAGTTATGTATAAAGAGGGATTATTTGTTGGCGTAAAATTATTGGGAAAAGTTACATTAAATTTAATTGTTATTTTGCAGATCAAAATGAGCTCACGCGGGCGCAAGCGTTTTTGGAGCAGGCCGCCGCGACCAACTTTGTAAGATTTATTATAAAACTTAATGTAGATTTGAAAATTCTATTGACAGTTAATACAGTGGAATAATTTTTATTGCAGCCTGAATACATTCGTAGTTTGTCAGAGATTCTGGCAAACCCTGCCTATAGTCCTGTGGCCCGTATGGCCGCTGGCCTTCAGTTGAAGAACCTGTTAACATCGAAAGACCCTAATGTTAAGGCACAGTTTCAAAACCGGTGGGTCACAGCCCTCAGCGATGAAATCAAGGCAGTGGTGAAGAAGAATGTGTTAGGAGCCCTAGGAACGGAAACTACACGCCCCAGCTCTGCTGCACAGTGTGTTGCCTATATTGCTGTTATTGAATTAGGTTTGAATCAGTGGCAGGATCTTATTCCTACGTTAGTTAGCAATGTAGCCATGAACGGTCTTCAGTCTTCAGAGCTTTTGAAGGAAGCATCTTTAGAGGCTATTGGTTATATCTGCGCCGATATAGTAAGTCATTCTTTTGTCAGCATTGATGGAGCGAAGGTGAGAGATGATGCTAAATAGTTTTACTTGTGTTTTAGGATCCGCAGATACTGGCTTCGCAAAGTAATAATATTTTGACTGCAATCGTCCATGGCATGAAGAGGGAAGAGCCGTCGAACCGCGTTAGATTAGCAGCTACGAATGCCCTGCTAAACTCTTTAGAATTTACGAAATCTAATTTTGAAACTGAGGTAATTTCTGTCGGAAGTCTTCATGCTTGCTACTTCAAAGTTACAACCTTGCTTATATTTTTTTCTTCTGTTTTGGTAGTCGGAGCGGCACTACATCATGCAAGTTGTTTGTGAAGCAACGCAAGTTAATGATACGCAAGTCAAAGTAGCAGCCCTTCAATGTTTGGTCAAAATAATGTCCTTGTACTATCAGTACATGGAGTTTTACATGAACCAAGCCTTATTTGCTATAACCATGGAGGCAATGAAGTCGGATGTAGATGATGTAGCCCTTCAAGGAATTGAATTTTGGTCTAACGTTTGCGATGAAGAGGTAGATCTCGCCATCGAAGCCAGTGAGGCTAGTGAATACGGTCGACCGCCTCAGAGGACGTCTAGGTTTTATGCGAAGGGAGCTCTGCAGTACTTGGTCCCGGTCCTCATCCAAACCCTTACTAAGCAGGTAAGTTGTCCGTTTCTGTAACCTAGAAGCACACACCTCAGATAGAGCAGAGAGATAGTTTAAATTGTGGTTTGAAATTGCAGCAAGATTCAAATGATGATGACGATGATTGGAATCCTTGCAAAGCCGCCGGTGTTTGCCTTATGCTCCTTGCAAACTGCTGTGAAGATGATATCATTCCTCATGTTGTACCTTTCGTGCAGTCCAACATAAAACACGAGAACTGGAGGTACCGTGATGCCGCTGTAATGGCTTTTGGATGCATCATGGAAGGTAACATCCTCGTGGGCTGTTGTTACTAGCTGTAGAAGTAATGTTCATATTTGTGTAACGGGAAATGAACTTGGTCCATTGTAGGTCCGGATCCAAATGCAGTTAAACCGCTTGCCAAGGAAGCTCTTCCAACCTTAATAAGTTTAATGGATGATCCTCATATCGTTGTTCGAGACACAACCGCGTGGACTCTCGGCAGAATATGCGAAGTTGTCTCGGAGGCCGCACTTAATCCTAATCATTTAAGTCCACTGTTAGACGCTTTAGTTAGAGCTTTAGCTTCTGATCCAAGGGTTGCGTCCAACGCTTGCTGGGCAATTAGTAGCTTAGCAGAAGCTGCCTATGAGAAGGCTTCTGAAACCCGAGTAGATGACTCAATTGAACCAGAGACCTACGCTTTATCACCTTTCTTCAGAGCAATCGTGGAGAAATTGCTGGCGACTACCGACCGTGGTGATGGCGGACAAGTAAGTCAATCAGTCATGATGTAGCATTAATTGCATCGGCAGTGATGACGCTAGTTTTAAGAGCTAATAAAATTGTGTTTGCTTAGGCCAACCTTCGTCCTGCTGCCTATGAAGCTTTGATGGAAATGATCAAAAACTCTCCCCGTGACTGCTACGACACTGTTCAGGCTACAACCTTAATTATCTTGGAGCGTCTTCGAACTGTTTTGCAAATGGACTCCCTGGCCACCGGTGGTGATCGAACTCAGTATAATGAGCTCCAGAGTTCTCTGTGCGCCACCCTTCAGAGTGTGCTTAGAAAAGGTGAGAAAGCATTAGTTCCTAGCAGCAGTACTTTTAAATGAATGAAAATTCACCATGTAATTTATGTCCTCAGTTACGCCTCAAGACGCACCCAAAATATCTGACGCTGTTATGGAAGCTCTGTTGCAAATGCTCAATGGTCCCGGAGGCCGCTCCGGTGGTGTTCAAGAGGATGCCCTTATGGCTATCTCAACATTAACTGAAGTCATGGGTGAAGGTTTTATCAAATATATGGACTCTTTTAGACCGTTCCTTCTCCTTGGTTTGCAGAATACAACTGAGCAGACGGTAAGAATTGTTGTCATTTAAACGTAAAATGGTATGTTTCCAGGAAGCATTTCACTGGTTGTACTTTAATAGGTCTGTTCCGCTGCCGTTGGTGTCGCCGGCGACATTTGTCGTGCACTTGGGCCGAAAGCTGCTCCATATTGTGACGAAATCATGCACCTTTTATTAGACAATTTGCGAGTAAGTTTCTACTTTCCAGGCCATGAAGGCGTCGAATTCTGCATGTGGTATCCGATTTACTTATGAACTCATGTTGTTGTGACTTTTCCGCAGAATACTAATGTTCACCGGTCCGTCAAACCCCAAATTCTTTCCGTTCTCGGTGACGTTGCTTTAGCTATTGGTCCAGAATTCAAGAAGTACTTGGAGGTAGTGCTTCAGACTCTCGTGCAAGCCTCTGAAGCTCAAGTTGATAGGGTAAGTTTCCTAAATTCATTTATTAAGGAAGGGGGGTGTAATGATCGTCTGATCTTTTGTGTATCTACATCGCATGTTGGTGTGTTTATAGAACGACTACGAAATGGTAGACTACCTCTGCGAATTAAGGGAAGGTGTTTTGGAAGCCTATACCGGTATCATTCAAGGGCTACGAGGTGATGCTACAAGCGCTGGCACTCCTGGTAGTGGAGCTGTTACTCCTGATTTAGTAATGATAGAACCTCATCTACCACATATTGTACGGTTTATCTGTCAAGTGGCAGGAGATCAAGAAAAGACTGATGGAAATGTAGCAGCGTGTGCTGGACTTGTTGGGTAAGAATATACTGTATTCAGTGTGATCATCTCCTTAGATCGTTCATTGTGTACACTGTGATGTTCACTTCTCTATTCACAGTGATCTCCTCGTTGGCTACGGTGCAAGTATCCTCCGGCTTGTAGACAATGAATATGTTACTGAATTGCTAAATATTGGAAGAAGGTCCAAGACCAGCAAGACAAAAATGCTGTCAAGTTGGGCTACAAAGGAGCTGCGGAAATTGAAGAATCAAAACTCTGCTGCTGCGAGTTGGTAAGTTTGAAAAGCAACAGAAGCTAATTAGATTTTTTTCTAGAAGTTTTCTTAAGGCCGAGCCATACGAAGAATCTTTTTACGGTACCCAGTCAGAGTGTAGTGTTTTTATAATGTGCAGCAGTATTCTATATTTCACCCACGGTGTTCAATAATAGCAAGAGTAGTTGGTATGTTCTTGTGCTACTGCACCCAGATATGTTGATCGTTCGTGTATGTTGAATGAACTATACCAAGTGACGCTTCCCATCCGACTTTTCACATGTTGCCACGCGGCATATGTTTACCTGTGATATTAGATATTAGAAGTCAGAGAGACACATCGCTTGCAATAGTTTGTAAAATATTAGGTTCTTTTCGCCCTTTTTATCCATAATTTAACATTTAACGTTAAGAATGATGAGAATCATTGTATATCCGTGCCTGTATAGTGTACGCAGTAAGCATATGGAATATGTTTTACTGTTGCCTACTGGATGTGTCCATATGATCAAAACAAGATTTATGAAAAGACGCTTTAAGTGGTACACTAGTTTATCTTCTTATCTTTTTTAGTCTTCTTTCAAAACAAAAATGAAGTGATAAATTAAAAAAATTGTCGAAGAAATGAATGAGATATATTTTTCTCTCTTCCTCTGTACTTTTTCAGAATTATTCTTATGAGACAATAATCATTATCATTATTATAATAAAAGCAGCTGGAAGAGTGATTGCTGTTTATAATGCTGTGATGATGATTCGGAAATAATTTGAGAAACTTCGAGTCCAATCGAGTGCCGCGGGTTGTGTGATAATAATATTTGTTGCTTCTGCTGTTGCTATGTAGTCATGATTTCCTTGTTGTATGTTGTTCTTGGTGATGTATTTTAATGATTGTGGTGATATTGAGGATGATGATGATGATAATGATGATTATATTTATGTGAGAGATGTGTGAGAGATTTGTTTGACTGACTGATGCGTATGTGGTAACTTGCAGATGAGATTTGTTTTGGAATGAACTGGAGTGAAGGAAGGAGCAAAGAGGGTTTTGGACGGTTGGAGCGCTGAATGGAAGTGGACGGAATGAGTGGTGATAAAAAAATATGTTTCGCGTGCAACACAGTCATCATTGGTCAAACTCCCAAACAAACAAAAAGTCAAAAAATCGGTTTATCTGTCCTCTTCTTCCTTCATAATAATCAATATTATTATTACTATTATTATTCTTATTAATCATTATATTACTTTGTAGAATCCAGTCGTGTTTAACTTTTTTCTTTCTTTCTGCCACTCTTGTTTCTAATTTAGCTGTCTTTTCTGCGAGTTCGCCCGCCTCCTATCTTTTCTACATGTATTTTTTCCCCGTGATCGGAAATACTTGGTACGAACTACCTACCTATTACTACTACTACTACTACAAGACGATAAAAGTTTATTAAATTACGGCATTTTTACAGAGAAAAAAATAGAAAAATAATATAAACTCAGACATAGTTATGATTCCCGATTTATTATAGAAAGCAGCAGATATGCCCGAGAGACTTACTTACAAGTCTCTCTGCTGTTTTGATCATGATGATACCTGTTTGTCGCCGTCTGTTAGCTATTCTTGCGTGAATTTAAAAAAAATGGAAAAACATGAAAATGCTAATACTGCTTTTTTTCTCTCTCCCGTATACAGAAACGTACGCAACCATATTATTATTATTATGTAGCTGTGAGCATGATTATGGTGATGATGATGCTGATTGATGAATATTATAATTTAAAGAAAATATAAGGAGACAATATATACAATTAATAATATGGTTAATTCTACTCCTATTTACTTGCTAAATATACATAAAATGTAAACATTTGGTTACAATAATTATTGAGGTTTATGTATGCGTGCTTATATTTGGTGTCTTTAAAATGAAGGAGATGAGTTTGAATGTCGTTTACATATAATATTAATAGTTACTTTAAGTATTTGTCGCGCTCCGACCATAATTATTAATTAAATAAAAATGTTCCAAACTGATTAGTCTCGCTATACATACAGACGACAAGAGCTTCGGTCCGTGCCCATCTTATTTTTTGTAAGATGACTCTTCTGAAAGTGTTGTATACACGTACCTCATGTTACCTTCCCCTTCTCGCTGGATTTTTAAACAACTTGTACTACTCGAGTTGAGCCTATTCTTAATATAGCTTTTATTTTCCGTGTTGTCCTTGCCGTTTCTACAGAAACCCTTCTTGGTCCAGTCAAGCTGATACCTTCTCCTTTGTAATAATTTATTATTCGCCCTTGATCTCATTACAGTATACCTGACCAATAGTCCTGTCATTGTGGACCCTTCGGATCTTTCTGCACCATGAAAACTTTCATTTCCTTTACCATGTTCTACCTATGAGGGATACAGTTAGTGAGGGAAGTCAGGGCCAGAGTGAATGTATTCCTTTGTGGTTACTGCTAAAATCAAGCTACATGGATGGGATGCGTGCTGTCTTGCTTAGACATAGCAGGATCCGTGTTTAGGTGGATGGTGTAGTTACGTAAAAACGAGTTACAACTCAGGTAGATTAATTGAATGGACATGTGCGGCTCATGTTATGGCAAAAACTAGAATCTGGACCAGATCTGATAGCTGCATATAATAATAGCTTGTGTGTCTAGACTCCGGACACAATGTGGAACTTATGCGTAGCAGTGTAAAACGCTCGCTCGTCTAAGATTAAGGAATCAATTATGTGCATTGTTATTATTGCTTATTATTACTTCCGCATTCATCCAGTTGCAAAAAGAAGGGAAAAAACAAATTCTTCCTATTCCTTGGTTAATTGACTTGACTGGTTCATAAGACTGGATATTATTAGTGAGGCGTGTGGATGTGTCTCATATATTATGAGATTGGTCAGCCCAGTTTTCTTAATATAGGAGGTGTATATGAGTGAATGGCTGGCAAGATGTAGTAGTAGTAGTATGCTTTTTACGAGCGTATGATCCTTGCTGTACGAATGGCTGTTGTTGCTGTTGTGAGCGAGCGGTTATTATTACTGTTGCGATTGCTGTTATACTTGTAAAGAACAATTTATCATGTTGATTTGGAGCAGGAGAGCGTAATTTTGTGTGAGTGAGGCAAATTTTTGAGTGGTGTACGCTTTGCTTTGTAGAACAGACTCAATCGCTGCGTGAAGGACGCTGGCTAATGGTGCTCCACCCTTTGCATATTAATGGATGAAATTATTCGGAGCAGTTATAATCTCTTTGATACTATCATTAGCATTATTATTATTATTACTATTATCACCTTTATTGTCATGTGTGCATTCTCTTGCTCGCTCACTATATTAGTTTCCCAATAGTCTCGCTCTTACCAGCATTGTTACTGTGAGCGTAACGCACGGATGAAAAGTAAAGTAAGTAAGTAGCTGTCTCAAGTCCAATGACAATCAAGTTAGACCTTTTACCACCGCAGTGAGCAAGAAAGAGATCGCTTGCACATAATGATAGTGACAAGAATATGTACTTGCATCTGACTCATTATTATTAGCATATAACACAGATCTGATGGGTTCCCATTCATGACGATGATGATGATGAAGGGGATCAAAAAATCTTGATTACGGAACCAAATTGAGTAATGCTTTGAGTGTATAAATAAGCTAGAAGGGGACTTGTGATTTACCTCTGCGGTATGCTATAGTGCTATACATGCGGGGCTTAAGGAATGCGTCGCTTTAGCTATTTATGTGTATGTGTAAATGTGTGGTAGGTTTAGTCACCGTTAATGGGACTTGAGTAGGAGAGGAAAGGGATGCAGCTGCTGCTGCCACTGCCGCTGTGGCAAATTGAATAGAAGCAATCAATTTTAATCCATTTTATAATACGAAGCTAACCCCATTCATCCGTTAGTATAACCAGCCTGTCGCAATGATCAATTTTATTGAGCATCTTGCATAATTTTTTACGGCTTATAAAAAATCTCCTCCTAAAAATCCTTAGTGGCTTCCATAGAGAAGAAAGTCATGGCAATATTCTTGTTTATCATTATTCCTATCATTCTCCCAAAAATCTTGGTCATTAATGCACCTGAACTTGATCGCCTTCGAGCACAGATCATGTTGTTCATGATGATGATGGTGATTGAACATTGATGATGAAGACGAATGAGCAATGGGAATTCACAATGAGGTATCCATTTCTAGACAGATTTTAGCATAACGAGTAACAAGGCATCATCATATAATATTAATGAGAAGCTGACTTGCATCCCAACATACTATTCAACCCTGTTGTCCACCTCATGATACACCAAGGAAAGAAAAAAAGTATGCAGATTATATTAAGAAGGCTTTGTGAAGATGTAGGAAATGAAAAGTTGACACTTGATCTACAACATTGTGTGGTGGCATTAAAAAGAAGAGAATGAGAGTGTGTCCAGATTGCCTGTTGTTGGCACGTGAAAGGGGTCCAACTGTATCCTAAACTGCTCTCTGTCCACCAAAAATTCACATTGGAATACATAATAGTAAAATTGGCTACAAACCTGTCTCCTTATTGTTGTTCTGACCATAGCAACAGTACACTTTTCTACAGATCCGTCCTACAAGGCCAAATTTCAAATTAAATGCAGATAATATATGATGCAGAAAGAAAAATGAACAATGCAGCCGCAGCAGCCATACTTTGCCGTATACAGTACTTATAGCCCAATAGTAATATTCTTCTTTACCGGTCGGCGGTGAAGAAAAAAATTGACTCAAATTACAATTAATTTTCTATGGAATGTTACCCCTTGTGGTTCTAAAAATTAAGTTTCATTCAATCCAAATAATATAAACCATCCAAGTCCGTCCATTTGAAATTGTTATTGTTGAAGGAGCATTTATTATTCTTTACGGTTTCTGGTGTGAATTGGTTCAAATCTGATGAGATGATGATGTTGATGATGCGAGCATAGTGTTGTTGATGATAATTACATGTGTGTGCGTATGTGAGTTAAGTATGAGTGAGTGAGTGAGGCTTAAGACGAGAACAAGTATAAAATGGAAAGAATCACCTTATGTTTATGTTGTGAGACTTCCCGTTATAATAGCAAAATGCGTTGAGTTCATGTATGTGTAAAACTATCCTTCCCTTCATGTCCTTTCGAGGCTATGCTCTACTTTCGTACACTTTTACTTCAGTTTTGCATTCCAATTGGACACGAGAATGTTCTACTAACTAACTGAGTGAGAGACAGAGACCGTTCAAAAACTTATAGAATAGAGCTTGTATATATTTTCTTATAGCTCCTATATCCCTTCTTATTCTTCTTCCTTCATTTTGGCTCACACGTTATGTCATGTTACTATGGGAGCGACCGTAAGTAAAGTTAGTAAGAGAAGGAAAAATAAGTATACCCTTCGTTCGTGAGTATGTTACCTTCACGGTGATAAGATTTTCAGCAGCTGATCGTGCAGATGTTTCTCGTATATAATAATAATAATAAATGTATCCTTATAACCCCTTTACTTATTTCGAATTACTCCTCCATCCATCCAACCTCAACAATGATGCTTTGGGACCAAAGGAGCAATGTATAAGAAAGGGGAGGGTGGATTTTCAAATAGACTCACTACTGACTGCACTTTAGAAATGCATAGTGGATGAATAATCTTGTAAAGTGTTAAGGGCTTCGATGATGTTGTACGGTATAGACGATGACCGATGACTATACGACGACGACGACGAGAGAAAGAGAGAGGAAGAAATGGAAAATCGCCATCGGCACAGCATCTTAAATGAATGAATCTTTATACACTCTTCATGTACATAAGCTGCACAGTTAACGTGCGGAACTTTGGGCCAAAATCCATTCTGTGTATGACCAGAAATTTAACAAATTTTCTGTTCAAATCAACCTCTTTTCCTACAATTATGATTCCTATAGCATCATCCTTTGCATTTCACTGGTGACTTTAGCATTCAAATTGCTATGCCATTCATTGATTCATATGTTGATCCTAACTGGGAACATCATTTGGATGGGAAAGGGTACCCGGTATGGTGCATAACATTAGGGAATTAAAGGTCCTAATACAACAAAGGTGTACAATAGCATCTTCGGCTGGCCGTATGGACGAGGGTGTATTGAAATGAGTTATTTATGGTCTATATGTCCTCTATAAATAAAAGAATGTAAAATATACTTGAAATGGGATAAAAATCTGTCCTCAGATTAATCCTGCGTATCGTCTTGAGAATTTTATTATAGAATGCGTAAGATCGGCCCCAGAAGGGGGAAATATAGTGAGGAAGCCATGGTAATGTTCAATAGTAATGTAAGACGAGATATGTACAGAGAGAGAGCACTTTCGCCCCATTGGGAGCTTGTGGCCTGCGGGCCACCACCACAGTTCCCTACCGCTGACCTACTATATAGAATTTCTTGTGTGTGTCTGTGAGGCACTACAACTACCATGACTACTTACTTACTTACTTTAACTCTTCTGAAGGTACCCCAAGAAGATTTTTCCTTGGCTCTATAGCTCTCAGTAAGAATCTGTCTGTGTGACGACACAGAGAGTGGATCATATTGTTGTGTGAGTAACAATGTCTGTATGAGAGACTCTCTCTCACTGCCTTTCTCATTACAGTTCATTGCAAACTGTCCTGTACTATATTTTCTGTTACACTTGGCCTCTTCTACTTTGAATTTTTTTCAGATTAGCACAAGGGAATATATTGTTCTTCAATATAGTGATCCATCGAGTGAGTGAGTGTTGTTACGAAGAAAAAGAAGAAAAATAAGGAGAACAGACGACGACGCGGTGTGACAAAAGATTGAGTAGTAATGAACCGTGACAGTTGTAGCAGCTAACACCTGTGTGAATCTTAATAGTCTCTGTTAAGATCCGCAACATCCGCCTTGGTCGCCATGCCTTCTATGAGGCTGGACCCTTCCGAGTCGGAATATTCGGATGATGAGGCTACCCCCTTGACAAATAATGAAATTTATAGTGGCAGGTAAGTCAATAATAGGAAAAGAAAAGTGCGTCTGTGTGTGTGTGCCTTGTTTATGTGTATAAAAGTTAAGTCCAAGTCATCGTCCTCACGTGTGTTTTTCTCTCTTCTTTATGATGAGAAGGAGGATGAGAGAAGGATGATGATGATGGCAATAATAATGATGTGTTTTGTGTATTGCTGTATATGTCTGTGTGTGTGTGTGCCTATGTGTTTCTCCCAGTTATTCATGACGTCATGTTAAAGTGAGCTCTCTCTTCTTTCTATGCGCTTATTAGCACAAAGGGAAGTGACACGAAAAATTGGGATGTTTTCCGAAATCTACCACCGGAGACGGAAAGTGAGTCTGTGGAGGATCAGACATGTTACCTGCTTGTTATCAAAAGCCTGAAAGTAAGTTCCCATAATTATTTATTCACAATAATCATCACGATTCAATGAGCAACACATACACACACACGGAAAACAATAGCATATAGCTCTCCTTTCTCATCCATTTACTACTATCATCGTCGCCGTACGCACACGTGCAAAATCATCATGCATATATACCAAGTCTGAACTCTTGTTCACATTGAATTATTATTATTCCCAATAGGATCATAATGATGATGATGGTGATGATAGTATAGCACAAGCATGATAATGAAGGAAGTTGGCAATAGTTTCTACCACTACTAATTTGCACACCTTTTTTTAAAACGTTTCTTGTATACATAACAAGTAGTAAAGGGAGGAGGAGAAGGAGGAGGCGGAGGCGGCAGTGAAGTTTATGAAAGCTGAAAAATTGTAATAATTAGAGACTTATACAGTTGAGTTGTATACAAATTCGAGCAATTGATAATACGGTTTCATATAGCTGAACGTAATGGTCGTCATCATCATGTGTTGTGAAGCTACTTTTAGCCATTTAGTAGGTTACCTGCGCCTCCGTATGTCTTTGTTCGTCAGCCAGCTTGAATCAGCCTCTCTCTATCTCGCTGGCTCTTTTTCTCACTTGGATTTATATTAAGGGAAAGGTATATAATATACGTAGGCCAAGTGTATAGTTTTTATTATTATTATTATTATTATTATTGCTATAGTAAAAGCTTCCCCGTCTTGTTTCTTCTAGTATCTATGTTATTGATGCTACAAGTATAAGGCCATTTGATAAAGTTCACATGTTATATACATAGGGATTTTAACGGTGTTTGTAGTAAATGTGTTCACAACTTTATTGCCCCATCCTTCTTTTTCTCATGAAAGCGTGTGTGTGATATTTGTGTGTGTGTCTATGCTTTTGATGATACTCACAGAGTTAATAGCCAGTTTTCCTCTTTCCTCCATTCATCATCATCATTATTTTTCCATACTAATTATATTACCAACGTATACGACATGTATAGATAGAAAATAAAGTAGAAGAGGCAGTAGCTAGTGGAGAGAATGCATAGGAAATGTTACTACAAAGGAGAGGGACAAGGACGAGACAAAGTTTAGCTAAATCATTCCGGATGTCCGCTTCTGTCTTTCTTGCTGTCTTAAAACTTTGCGTTCAGACTTGCAAGTACCATGGCCATGCATGCGTGCATGTTAAGGATAGTAGCTAGTGTGAGAAATATATAATACACCTGGAGATAATACAATTATATTAGAAAGGGAAGGTAAAGTTGTTGTTCTTGCTGCTGCTACGACAACATGAAAATGCTATGCATGCATTTGTTCTGCAACCCACTAGTTACTCACTACTTGATCTC
>JAQFYD010000030.1:0-46840 GCA_034694225.1 Bourletiella hortensis | reverse complement strand
ATTACACCGCGTCAACTTGACAAGTACTTTAGACGTCGGCATGGTAACTACAATAATTAATAATTCACATAATTCAAGGTCCTTCTAAATGAAAGAGTCGCTCGGCCAGAACTAATTCAATTCAATCGACCTATAAATAATTACTCATTCAAGTGCAACTGGGCCATCAAAAATGTCCGTCAGATGAATTAGTTAAATGTTCCGTTTATTTACAGAATAACTCCATGAATAGGATGAAAGGAGACGCTCCGTATTTAAAATACATATTATAATATATAATCATCTATTAACTTAAATAACAACTTAAAAATGAATCCCATTCGTACGTTCATTCTTCTGAGCCTTCTTCATCTTCATTCAGTTTAATTTCTTAAGACTTAATAATAATAATAATCTTCTATCATTATTTTTAGAAACTAAAGACACTGTCTGAAAAATCATCTAATTTCTGTCATCGTTATCAATATCGATTGATAGACAGTGAGAGAGTGAGGGAGAGAGAGAATGAACGAAAGAGAGTATATTATAAAACTTCCCATTTAATTTGCATGCTCCTTTGCGAGGCGTATGTGCTAATAGTAAAGACATCGTTGATGATGCTGATGATGATGATAACGATAGTATGAAGGAGGGATGGATGGGTTAGAAGAGGTTATCCTGGAAGCATGTGCCTGTTCAATGGTGCCACGTACTTGAATACTCTTGTTATTTAGTAGCAGCTGTACACCACCGTAGTTGTAGTTAGTAGTAGAAAGTGGAAGATAATGAAAAAAGTCGGTCCTTTTATCATCTTCTCTATCCGCTAGCTCTTCTCTTCCTTCTTCTCTTTCTTCTTTCACTCAATATTCGCAGCTATAGCTAGCTACAGTAGCTACCATTCTAACTTTTCTGGGTACTGTCCAGTAAGGCAGGCGACGCAATGACCAATCTTCTTTGGGTCCTTTTCTCGTATTGAATATGTGACAGCACTGTTCAGACCGCCCACAGACAAGTATACCAAGCTGTCCGCTCCTATAGATTCATACGTGAAGAAAATAAATTTAAAATTCTACAATTTTTACCATAGTTGAGAGAGATTTGCAAAAATGGAGCCTGGAGACTTACCAACAGCTTCAGCTAACTCCGGCGGATCCAATTTGTTAGCAATAAGCTCTTCTCTTGTTGGAATATTAATACCCATGTAGCAAGGGTATTTAATAGGGGGTGAAGCGACGCGAATGTGAACCTTTAATGATCCATTTAAAAAGATTATTATTAGTTCAAGGCTAATAGGATTACACGTTCATTCGTGGCAATCTGCTCTCTGGACATCTTACCTCTTTAGCTCCAGCATCTCGCAAAAGTTTAATGATAGGTCCGATAGTGTTCCCTCGCACTATGGAATCGTCAATGAGAACGATCTTCTTTCCATACACATTGTCAAGTAATGCACCAAATTTCTTTGCTACACCCAACTGTCGAAGTCGGGTTGATGGCTGAATGAAGGTTCGTCCGACGTAGCGGTTCTTACATAGAACCTCAGTAAAGGGAATACCAGACTGTCGGGCATACCCGTGAGCGGCTGCGGTGCCTGATTCAGGAACAGAACTGACAATGTCAGCATCACAGGGTGCCTCTTTTGCAAGCTCTCGCCCACATTGCATTCTCACAGAATAGACGCCTTGACCTAAGAGAAATAGCAAAAAAATGTCAACTTTTGACCAAGCTTGTTTAGCAAGTAAGATCTCCATCGACCTCAGCGCCCTCTGGCCTACCTTCGAAAATCGAGTCTGGCCGTGCGAAGTAGACATACTCGAAGATGCAAAATGCCGGAAGTTTATCATCAGGTCGTTCAACGATGCCAATGCTTTTGACACCATATTTGGTCAGTTCGACAATCTCTCCAGGTTCAACCTCTCTCAGGTAACGGGCACCGATGGCTAAGAAACCGGAGGACTCAGATGAAATGACCCATCCCTCAATGTCGTCACCCATTTTCGAGTCCATGATGTGATTCCGTTTGGTAGCAGGAACCAGTTTGCCCAGACAAAGGGGACGATTTCCGTAGGGATCCCTCACTCCGTAGATTTTGTCCCTGTACATAAGGACCAAGGAGTAGGAAAGTGGACTTAATTTCATGACGTGCTTGATCCTGGCAGGCCAATTGGGTCCCTCGTGCTCTCCCTCTGGCGGATTCAAACATAATGCCTGTGTGATAAGCTCCGAGTCGGACATTGTGGACAGTCCCACACCGCGGTCTAAGACCTGCAATTAATTACACATTTCAAGTATGAATGGGCATCCCACATACCGAAGCAGAGATTTGCAAACAGTCTAACAGTCAAACTACCTTTTTCCGTAGGGACTCTGCATTGACGAGTTCTCCATTGTGAGCCACGGCCAGAGCACCATGTTGAGTATGAACGACAAAAGGTTGGCAATTGAGAGCTTCGGACTCGGCCGTGGTGGAGTACCTCGTGTGGCCAATTCCCAAGTTACCCTTGAGCTTCTTCATTGCATGGTCATCGAAAACATGTGAGACGAGACCCATTCCTTTATGCATACTGAACCTCTTCGTATCCTCCCCTTTCGAGGTGACAATACCCGCACTTTCTTGACCCCTGAAAAATTATTCATCATCCCATTACAATTTTACCCAAACCCACAGCACCGTGCGTCGCACCGCCATGTCTCTCCGAGCTTCAACTCATGCGCCAACAACGTTGAAAGAAACATGGAGGAACAAAGTGGGAGCAAAAGGATAATTATGCAACGAAACAATAACAAACGTGTTTTTAAATACTCACCTGTGCTGTAGAGCAACCAGGCCAAGGCAAATAATCTGAGCAACATCAATCTGAGTGGGCCACTCTCCGGCCGAAATGCATCCAAAGACACCACAATTATGAGTAATTCCGGCTTCTTCATTATCCGGAACAAATTCAGGACTTGTCCCGGCTTCAGGATTTATCACGGCTTCAGCCTCGGCTTCCATGGTGATGATGTTAACCGAATGGTCTACTTGACAGAAATAAGCACACTACTCGTCCAAGTTCCACCAATAAGTAAACAGGGCCACGTGAAGAGTTCGTGCAAAATAATTAATTTTTTTTATTACTATTACAACTATGTAATATGATGAACCACTACTGGAAACTCTAACTAAGTAAGCTACTATCCTTCCTGCCTGTGAGCACTTTAAAAGTTTTCTGTCTCACTAGAGCAAAAGTAGAAGAAGATGATGAAGAAAGGATGTATGAGACAAGTTTGAACGGCCTGTCATAAGTGGTTCGTCTGCTCCTGCTGCTGCCGTCTTGAATCTCTTTACTACTATCTGAAGGAGAGAGTTGGACGACGACGGTGATGATGATGTTCAACTAAGAACCGAAGGTCTGGACATACCAAACCAAAGGTGCTTTGGATATTGTAACTTCTTCTATTGCTCTTGTAATAATCCTCGTGTCTCTCTCTCTCTCTGTCTCCCTATAATATGATGATGATGATAATGTCTATGCCGCACGAGCAGTAACTAACAAGTAGTAACTACAAGCAAACTAAAAGGGAAGGATTTGCAGGAGCAACAAGTAGTAGTTGTAGTAGTAGCTGTTCTTCTAGTGATGAACAAGTTGAAATCATATATAATATGCTTGTACTACTGCCCTATGGCGGTCAACAAGAACAAGAAGAATATGAAGAATGATGATGGAATAGCAAGTGATAGACGCAAGTGTTTAGTAGCAATAGTGAAAACTTAATGGAGAACCATAGCGTATTATATTATAAGGAAGGATAGTGAGTTTACTGCGGGAAATAAATGACGATGATAGAAAATCAAGCTTCACCATAGTCATCATCATGATCATGGCTATGGGCCTGCTTTTTTTTCAACATGGTTCATACCCCTACTTTACTGTCGTCGTCGTCGTCAGATCATCTTATAGTCGACCACTTACTAGATCTGACCAGTTTTCCTTGATTAAAATCTTACGAAATCTCAACATTTTCTTACATCTCGCCTACTAGTAGCTTACCATTATCCACACATTATAACCATCCACCGTCTTTATAAAATTCCTTCTTTCTGTGTGACCTATCATCATCAGCATATTATTATGGAACGTGTCACGGACCCCATTTTCCCTCTCGCTCTCACAACTCATCATCATCATGACACTCCTCCAAAGCTTTGACACTATTATTCTTAATCCCCGCATATGAAAGTTATTTTGCACGGGAAAAAAATTGTCACAGATGGATCAAAGGGGTCAACATGATCTTAATATTGCGTCAGAAAAATTAGTTCATGATTAAAACAATAATTGTAACAAATTATCTCTAAATGACCCAAGTGACAGGAGCGTGTGTGGGTATGTCTTTGTATCATCTTGCATAGTAGCAGATTATTATCGTGAAACTGTAATACACGCTATGCTTTCCTCGACCTGACTGCTTGACAACTAGCGTCATTTTTGCCCCTTGATTCAATCTGGATCTACAAGGATCATCATCATCATCATGGAATAATCTGCCGGGGAAACAACAACTCTTGGCCTGTAATATGTTGTTGCGAAATGCATCATCATCCTTAATCGTTAAGTTCAACATCATCATCATCCTGATTACGTCCATACTCTCTCAATAGTGGTGGTACGCCTTACAAATTCTCCAATAGGAAAAGGAGGTGTGGATTTGCGAGCATCATCTGATGGCCTCGCTTCAAAATATAGCGAAGCTGTACAAATTTTCTTGGCCATATATAACTCATTAGGGAAACAACAAATATATAAACAGCAGTAGCAGCAACCACAACAACAACAACAAAATGATCATCGTATGATGATAAAAAAAATAATGTCAAGTGAATGTACTCATATTTACGCACGTTATTATTATACATGTGATAGTGAATCGGCGCAATTCCTTATTACAAAAATAACAACCCGTAAAGAGCAAGCAAACATGCTATCGCAGTGCGTCATATGATGATCATCAAGTGTTAAGTAAGTTTCGTCGTCAAAATGGAATATTTTTTCTCCCCTTATACAACAACAAACTACTTGTTTCCATAACAATATTAATAATAATAATTATTGTGTCAGAGTTTACCTGATGCTTCCACACGCAAATCTTCTCACAATCCCCCGGCTGATGACGCTAATGTCCACAATTATTTCCTGTATTTATAAATAAATAATAATTTTAATGCCGGTACATAGTTATTACACCGACTATGACAATAATGAAGCTTGTTATAAGACTAGTTAACTCACGCTGGTTGAAAACCAAGTCATTATAGTACTAACTAACCCCGATGATGATCTACACTGCCCCCGGCTTTCGCCGCCCGGTAGAAGAAGGGGGAAAGCACTACGGCAGGTGCATATAAATGATAATAGAATGGACAATAATTATGAGGAATGGGGAAGTAGGAGACGACGGACGGAGTATTCTAGACCAAGGCTGTATAGCTATAGCTATAGCATGAATGCATATGCAAACTAGTGCAAGGACCTGCTTTTGCTCCTATCCTGCTACCAAAGGGACTTGAAAATCTGACTGATCACGGTGCATAGCTAGCTAGCTATTCTATAAAAATTAGCTTGTCCAGGTTCCTCTCACTCAGCGCATAATTTAATGCCATGTAAAAAATATATTATGAAAGTCTGCTTTGAAAAAATATGAATGCATGTCTTGAATTAAAAACACTTAATTTAATCTTCTGGACATGGTTAGTAGTATTATAGTGCTATGATGTTGCACGTGGCGTGTGCTGGTTTTTTCCCTTGTCTGTGTTGTTGTTGTTGAACACTTTGGAGCAGGGTTGGATGATGGTAGTAAGTAGTTGTAAAGTCATATAAGTTATTATAGCTGTAGTAGTTTTGTAGGCAGGGAAGAAAACTTGCTACGTGGAGAGGGAGAAGCTTGTAGTTTTGAATTCCTATTGGCATTTGCTTATCATTTAGATTGTTGAGTAGCGGTGGTGAAACTGGAGGAGTAGTTATCAAGTATGTTCGTTACTAGTAAACTCATATCATGAATATACTGTAACAGGAGAGAGAGAGAGAGAGAAGCAGAAAGGGTCAAGGTTTCTATAAGAGAATCTCAAGGGCGAGAGATGAATACGAATGTATGTACATGCATAAAGTTATATAGTTTTTCTGTTGCTCTTCGTGATGATGATGATGATGTCGCTGCTAATGACGTTGTGAAGAGCTAGAAAAGCAACGTAGTAGGTTGCTATACAACACCCTGCGGTTCCGACTTCTCTCCGCTCACTTCCTTAACTTCCAGAGACGGAGACACAAGCTGAGTTTTGTGGTCAAAAAAGAATTTTTTAAGCATATACGCGCACCAAACACACAACAATGGCAGGTAAGCATAATATACTGTACTTGAAACTGAAAAGATATACACTTTGTGTGTGGTTTGAATGTATACACGGAAGAAGAGAGCTTAATCAGCAGCGGCAGCAGCATTATTCGTTTGAATGACAGAATAATCCTGTAATTTGATCAACGGGCAATTGTATTGTGTGTATTTGGCGTACAGAGGAGGAAGTTGTACTAGTTTTTACTATCACACGAAGACGCTTCTGCTGACAAACTACATCTAATTCTTTTCCTATGATTTTCAATAGATCTGACAACCGGAAAGTTGATAATTGAGGGGAAAACAAAGCGAATCCTTGACTTGCCTAAATTACC
This sequence comes from Bourletiella hortensis, assembly GCA_034694225.1. Lineage (NCBI taxonomy): Eukaryota > Metazoa > Arthropoda > Collembola > Symphypleona > Bourletiellidae > Bourletiella > Bourletiella hortensis. Next base: position 40,157 of record JAQFYD010000030.1, on the reverse strand, counting down.
TGGTTGCGTTTTGGTCCAGTCAAAAGATCGTATTACGGCTGGTGATGGAGCAAGGCAGCATGATTTGGCAGGGAAGGCTGAAATCTCGACGGCAACCACGTGCAAAGTCTTTGAATTACTAAACACTGTCGGTGTCAAGACCCATTATATCCGAAGGGCCAGTGAGACGGCATTTGTAGGGAAAAAATGTGAGATGGTTCCAATCGAATGGGTCACTCGTCGTGTGGCAACCGGATCCTTCCTTAAGCGCAATCCAGGGGTCAAGGAGGGCTTCAGATTCAATCCACCCAAGCAAGAAACTTTCTTTAAGGTAAGTAGTAAGGTCAACCACCTTGGGGTTCTCAAGGGTCCTCTTATTATTATTAATCCTTCTATAGATTCTGACTCACTTCCTGTCACTTTAAGTAACTATAAGTAGGCAAGCTCCTCAGTCAGAAGCTCCTTACAACACTTTACGTTCCCTGGCTCTGAGTTCAGCTCAGATTGCCTCCAAACTTTTACATCATGATGATGGTTCTATCGTTGGGGAAATAGTGAGATCCTGAGAAGACGAATGTCTTCAATTGTTTCAAGTCCAAGTAGCCTTCAGCTCCTATTTCTTTGCACAAAGATAGTAGACAGTAGCATTAGCAGTGGTAGCATGTGACTCATTAAAGCGGTACGGAATATTCCATTATCGCTGAGCTAACAAGAAGAAGTATAGTCAGTCGTACTCATTGGATCATATTTGTCCAGCATGTATAAATATAAAAATCAACAACGTGCTCACCATGTGCACACTCAAAAGTTTAACTCAGCCTTTGCCATCATCATTATCATTTGAAGAGCTAATTGGATTTGTCTCCAGCGCAGCAATGTCTGTTACAACTGACATGACGATAATATGCAACCACTTGTTAGTTACTGCTTCCCATCCTCATGGCTTTATACTCGTTACATTCATAAAGTTTGATTAGTGAATTGACCCAAAGATTACGGTCGGCTGTTGATTTTAAATGCGTTCACGTGCATTTAGTTTAATACAGCGAGAGCCATGTACAGACACATGCACACACGGGCACGCATTTCACTGCATTTCAATCTCCCTTTGTCTGGGTCTTAATTGCTATTTGATCTCATGACATGGTGAAGAGACTTAGCAACTGTGTCCTTGTGATTTCTTTTTTCTTCAAATCCTTGTCATAACACTTAATCTTTAATCAAGTCGGCGGGGGCTCGAGCCTTTGGATGACAGATCAAACTTTGCCCTGACTGTCTCCTCCTGCTCTTCTTCATCATCATCATCATCATTCTGAGCTGAAAATGAGTGATGTAATGTAGCACTAGCTATGGGTGAAGCAAATTTAATGCTTTATCAACTGAGCTATGTGAATTTGCTTAGAGAATTACAACTAGTTGTGTGTCGTGGATGAAATTTAATCTGTTTACCAAGGGTTAAGTGCATGGTCGCAATAGATTTTTTTAAATACTGCAGCTCTAAAGTATTCATTTATAGTCATTAGCCATGTATAGGAAAAAACTACGAGAAATATTTTCATCCCCTGTTGATGCATATAGGGAACAAGAAGATTCACGCTGCGGTGGAGTGATTTACTATTGAGAAAAAGACAGAACAGTTCAATATCCTAGGGGTCAGATTATGATTTTCAGTATATAAACAGGCAGACTGTTGCTCAAGAGAATCATCCTATGGACGGATCTGCTTATGCTGCTGACATACTACACTAACCGAGGGTTTAAAAGTTTAATGCAGGACATTTTAGCCCAGGCTCTGTCATGGTAATTTTCCATACGGAAAGAATAATGAATAGGAAAACTAACTGACTGAGTTTCGATCCGAGAGGGTATAAAATACTGATGGCTGGGTTGTAACTTTTAATAGCGGCGGATAGGATGATAATATATGGTGAACGGGTGACAGATTAAATGACAGAGATGGTGCAATTCATGCCAGTTTTGGCAGCATATTTAGATTCATTTTAGTAACAAGAGTATGACATGTTATGGGTAATTGAATAGGGAAAGAGATATAATGATGAAATGAACTAGATTTATAATAGTGAACTTGTGTGTGTTGTCTGTGGCAGTTGCTGATCTAGCCAGTTATATTTAGAATTTGTTAGTGCAAAAGTGTGGATCTAATGTCGCCATTAGATGACATTTATAACATGATAACCAATGGGGAAAATGATTATGCCTATTGAGTCAAATGAATTGAAATATGAACCTTTCCGTCGCCCACTGTCGTCGTAGTCGTGTACATCCAAGTGTTCATAGTAAACTTCACAACTATTGAATGGACTGCTTTCTTGTTAAATACACATATCAAATGCAGACTAGAAGGCGGAGAAGAAGATATGATAAAGTCATATGGTCCATGTTGATTCGATACTTGAAAAAATAAAGCTGATTTAATAATAATTAGGTCTTCTGTTCTTCTGGGAAAAGAACAGAAAGATTAGGAACTGGAAATTTCCAGTTATTTTCTAGATACAAGCGGTCATAGCTGTCAAAAAATATTATTAGTAAGAAAACAAATCTAATTTATGGCAATAATCATAATTATTATTGATGATTTTTCCTCATTTCTTATTCTTATTTCTTTTTGGCATAATCAGGACGATGCGAATCATGACCCGCAATGGTCCGAGGAGCAGTTGATATCAAATGAACTGAAAGTTGGAGGAATTACAATTGGCAAGGATGAAGTTGACTTCATGACACGAACAACTTTGGTCGTATTTGAAGTCCTGGAAAGGGCCTGGGCTTCCATCGATTGCGCCCTGATTGACATGAAAATTGAATTTGGAGTTGCTGAGGGAGAATTGATGGTGGCTGATGTCATTGATTCGGACTCTTGGAGACTTTGGCCCTCAGGTGACAAGAGGCTGATGAAGGACAAGCAGGTTTACCGGGACTTGAAGAACGTTACACAAGAGGCCTTGGAACAAGTCAAGGCTAATTTCAGATGGATTGCCGAAAGACTTGATCTGCTTCTTCCTGCCCCAAAGGCTTTGGTAAGTTATTGTGTGCATTTAAATGACAAAGAGAGGAAATGCATTATCGCCACTTTCACCGACTTTCACCTTTAGGGGGACGGGAGCTTGATGAACGTGCTCGCTTCCATAAAAATTGCGTAACCTTGTGTGCGTTAATAAGATGCAAAACTAGGATATCATTAGCTTTTTTTTCTCTTTGTTGTTCCTCCTAAAAAATTTCCATAGAAGATCAACATGTGATTCGCTTATTGACTGAATAGGCCATGGTCACTTATGTAAAGATGTGTGTGTACACACACACGCGTGCTGCCATGAAGGCGCTCGACCTTGTGGATGCCAGCTGCAAGATGTTGCTGGACGAGAAATAAATGCAAATGAGGCCGCTAATGAAATGCTATATCCTATCAAGGCAACAACGTGCAGAAGGTATCGTGTAGTTTTAATGGGAGAAAAAGAGAGTTTTTTTCTAATATGAACAAGAGCCGGACATGAATTGCATTAATGTCTTGCATGATAATGAGAACAGGCCAACTTTAAATCCAGAGTCTCTTCTCCAGAATTTTAGGCTGTATGACAAACTATACTTGTCCGTTCTTTCTTGAAATAATAATTGTAAAGGTTAGTCCCACTTGCATAATGGGTTTTCAAGTTTTGTTGGCAAATTTTAATCATTTATGTAACTCAAGTAGTCCCCTGTACCCAGAGAGCGAGAAAGTTAGAAAAAGTGGCCGAGACATGCAAGAATGGAATATTTAGAGAGGGAGAATATATTTTTTTATTGGAAAGCGTCTAACTTGATTTTGCAGGTGGTCATTCTCATGGGATCACCCTCTGATGAAGAGCATTGCAAGAAAATTGCCAAGACGTGCCGAGATCTGGGAGTTCCTTGTCAAATGCGAGTAACCTCAGCTCATAAAGGAACACAGGAAACTATGGCAATTCTGGCTCAGTACGAAGGCTCGGGAGTACCCACAGTTTTCATTGCAGTAGCTGGCAGATCTAATGGCCTTGGTCCAGTTTTGTCTGGGAATACAGCTTACCCTGTTATTAACTGTCCACCAATTAAACCAGAACTGGCTTTGAAAGATATCTGGTCTTCCTTGGATGTTCCGTCCGGTCTGGGCTGTACTACTGTTCTATATCCTGAGGCGGCTGGGGTCGCAGCAGCTCAGATTCTCGGACTGAATGATCATGTCATCTGGTCCCGTCTTCGTGTCAAAGCTCTCAACTATTACCTTTCCCTCAAGAGCGCGGACAAGAAAATGCGTGAATTTTAAAACAAAACTTACGGAGAAATCCATGCCCTACTCTCACTATTTCCAACTGTTTCCATGTTATTCATGTTAACTGATTCTTCCTGTCTCTGTCTTGTTTGCTTTCATGTTATTTCAATAGTAATGATAGTATAGTCCTAGTTACTGCATTTGCATGCTTCAAATTTATAACAATCGCTTGCTTTAAGTCTGTTGATTATGTTCATCATGTAGCCACTAATAAATAAATAACATTTAGTCATTTGCCAAATAATTCCAAACTCCCATCATGGTTCTGTTTCGATGCAGCAACAAGAGTTTTCAATTTTTATTATTATTTCACTTACGAACGGTTTTGGTGGCGTCACACGGGATTCTTCTTTCTTACACAGTGACCACAGAAATGATTTAAATTATCATCAACCTAATTCTCTTCCATTATTTCATCATCGTTCACAGCACGATGCTAATCAAACAAATCTTTTTCCTTACATCACATAAATAACAGGTCAGCCAATAATAAGCCTGAGTTAATCAGCAACATATAACCATTTCCTTGCCAACAACGTAAAAATACGCACCCAAAACACATAATTATTTCTTGATACACATCATCATCATTATAGAAATTCTTGTACACTAACATAAACTTGGATCATACCTTAAAAATTCTTCACGATGATAGTGAAACCATTCATCATCAGCGCCGCCGCCAGGAGTTCGTTAATTATTTATATTTATAAATATATTCTTTAGTAATAATAATACGCTGCTGCTACTGCTTCAACATGGCTCTCTATAGTTTAAATAATAATCGTAATAATATCAGTGTCATATTTTCATACATTTTTTCTATATAATTTTGCAATATAAATTTTTCTACAGCATGCATTATTATGTAACGATATAGTCCACGACTATCACAATTGGTAATTTTTTATGTACATTATTACATTCACTTAACTGTTCTAAACCTGGTTGTCATATTATTATTATAAATACTATGATTCTTAAGCCAGGCTAAAACCATAGGTGAATGCTGTAATGATCAATTACTCATTCATTACATAATACTACTAGAATCTCGTTTCCATATAATATTAAATAATAATGAACTAGAATAGGTACAAGGAAACTTTGGTATTATCTACGACATAATATTATTATTATCATCATTATTTTCTACCTGGAGACTCTCAACTAAGAGGGGCATTAACCTGGCGTAGCATTCTGTGTAATACTCACCATGCAGGATATTTTGTATTTTTTTCATGTGTGCACAAGTACGGACGTGTTTACAAAAGGACTGGATAGAATTTGGGATGTTAGTATTTGTTACTATTGGTTTGGACTGTATATAAATGCTTCACTCTATGCAGTAGCAGCAGCAGCACGACCACACTGCTTGATTTGATATTATAATTTTGTACAAGATTCTTTCATACAATTATTGTGTGCGACATCGAGGAGAAGGGGACATTTATAAATGTTTTCATTATAAATGTCACAGCAGGAATTATTAGTTTATACAGAAATCAAACAAGTGCCTCTGTTACTTGAACCACCGACAGACGCGGTTTTAAGATAACTGTGACAACACTGGATAATACAAAAGAAGTTCAATACAATGATTGTAAGCGAAATAATAATAATAAAACAATGGACAAAAAGTACTCAAGAACAGCGTCCCGAAATTGTGCTTTTACAAAAATAACAACGATAATCGTGATTGTTTATAAAAATTGAGAAAAAGCACATAAATGCTTTTGAGTGTGAGAGGAAATACTACAATTGACGTAGCTCAGATAGATGTTTGAGTGACAGAACAGGAATAAGCAATACTTATCATAATTTCCGATTATGCTCTGCCAAGCTTTCTAAAATATATTTATATATATATACATACTCTAATTTGGTAACAGTTGCTATTGGAAACCAACGAAACGAACGATGCGCTAAGTTTTATTTTTTTGCAAGCTTTAAGTCTTTGGCTCTAGTCTCATTCGTCGTGTAGTAACAAAGGAGTCATTCATAGTGTATTCTACAAGCAAAAATACAATAAATTTTCAATCTCGATCGTTCATGCTGTCCATATAAGTGATTGCACGTACGCTAACTACTGCCGGGATTCCCTTAAATAAAAATAACATACGTTAATTATATTTTGGACGTTCATGTTTCGTTTTTTTGTAGCTCAGGGCACTGCATTATATACTTAGCAGCGTTAAAAAATGTTTATTACGTACTATGCTATAATTCTTGCAGTAAACAGAAACAGCGGAATTCGAACAGCAGTAACGTGGTCAACCGGAACTTGGCAGCAGTCTGCAAACAACACTAAGTCTAATAATAATTTACGTAAAGACTGCAGAAAAATCCTTGCACTCCCACACATCTCACGCACATCAACGCAACAGCAAAACTGACGTAAATGAAAAAGCAGTTCCGGAGGGGATAGCATAAGACGAGAAAAACCATTATTGCTTTTGCTTCATGGTATTGTTGCAGCTTTTGTATTTTCTTCTACACAGCACAGTTCTTGAGAACAGGTGAACACCCTTTTCTGAATTTCTGAAGCACTTCTTAACTACGAGTTATAGATGGGACGAGTTCGATTCCTCTGTATTTCTAAGCCAACGACAGGAGCGAAAAACAAATCCACCGTGCATGACGAAAACTGAACAAGCTGCAAAGCTCGGAAGACGATCACGGTACTTATGAAATTTGACCTTGCGTGAACGGTAGATTACTTAAACCCATTGCTTCAAAAACGGAAAAACGAAAATCACGCTGGTAAAATCTTTGCCGCTTCTGGTCACAATCTTCTCTGCTGACCTATTTACAGAAAAAAACACCGTTCCATGTTAAGACGTACATATTTAAAGTTTGCAGAATCTTAAGGTATGTCGGGAAAAGTTGTTTTACACTTACAGCAAGCCAAGGATGATCAAGAACTTCATCAGCGCACAGCCGAATATCAACATCAGGTTCTATCATGCGAGTAATCAAGTCTTTCGCGTCGTCTGATATATGATCCCATTGTTCAGGTAAGAAATCATACTCTCCACAAAGAATTAGGTCAAATAAATCCTCCTGCTCCCCGGTGGGACTTACAAACGGTGGATAACCGCAAAGAAGAACATACACGATCACTCCTAAAGCCCAGACATCTACCTTCATTCCGTAACCTGACTCTGCTAGGATCTCAGGGGCGACGTACGTTGGAGTCCCGCAAACAGTATACATAGGACCAGTTACTAACTGTGCGAGTCCAAAGTCCGCCAGTTTGATTCTCTTTTTACCATGTTCGTCAACAGAAACCTATACGACAAATTTCAATAATACAATTAAATAAACTCATCACTTCATACGAACGCCACAACACTACTTTCTATTAGTCGTACCAATAGATTCTCAGGTTTAATGTCCCGATGGACGATTCGGCGAGAATGCAAAAACGATAGGGCGGAAGCGATATCTCTGGTCATGCTTGCACTTTCTTCCTCAGAAAACTTCGTGGCTTCAGCAATCGCATCAAAAAGATCTCCTCCCTAGTGTTTGAATAATAATTATGTTCCAACTTCCAGCAGAGCGACTCAACTCAATTAACTGAGGTGAATCACAGTCTTACCGGCACAAGTTCCATGACCACGTACAGCTCATTGGCAAAGTCATATTGCTCAAATAGGAGAATGATATTGGGATGGTGAATGCTAGAAAGAATTTTCACTTCATGTTCTGGCGGAGCATCCCTCCCGTGACACTTTGACTTGTCAATGACCTTCATGGCAAATTTCTGACTACTATGCAGATCCGTACACTCCCTGACCACCGCAAAATTCCCATCACCGATTATATTCCCTACGTCATATTTGTCCAAAATTGGCGAAGGGAAATGAGATAGCGGTAAATATTTAGGATGAGAAGGATGATTTTGCTGAGATTCATGGGAGACAGCATTGTGAGCTGACTTGGGTCTTCGTTGTGGAGATTTAGAACCTTCGATTCCTTTAACTCGTTTGGTTTGGGAAGATATCAGCGAGGCTTTCACGTACGGCTGAATTGACTTGCATTCTACAAACAAGACGTAATTTTTAAGGGCCATTGACGACACTATAAAACATAGCTATAATTTAGCTATAAAACTAAGAGCGTTGTCAACATACCTTCTGAATCCAGATCGAAATCATCTGCAGTTACTCGATCATTGGGACACACCAGAAAGATGTCTTCATCCTTGAAGAAATCTTCTAGTGCCGTGACCTAGAAAGTAAATAAACATTTACATAAGCATATGCTAATTGCGGTCATGGAACATTACAACGGCTATACCTACGGTTCCTCCATAACTCACCTCCTTTCCATTCATAGTGTAAACCTTCCTCACAGCTCCCCAGTCAGGTTTTATGGATTCCGTCATATCGTTGAGTACTTGGTCAAATGAATGGGCCGTTTTTTTATTGAGCAAAAATCTAGACGCTTTCCGTGGCTTCATTCCACTTCTAATAATTGTCACCAATCGAGGTCTGACGAATTCACGACGAGAGGACGTAACTGAGGATGTGACTACAACCACGAAAACAAGCACAATTTTATTCTTTACTCTACTCACAGATCGAACAAACAATCCGCTGATTCGTCTTACCATCTCTCGAGTTCCGTTTACTCGTATCTACTACAGGTTTATCAGTCTTCCTTCTATTCACACCGGGAATCCTAGGGGTACTGCTATGGTGTTGCGTTGTGCCAATGCCATTAGTTGGTGTTGAATTGTTGCAATTCATTATTCTTTTGGGAATTCTGGAGGTGAGGGAACATCCCGGAGTCCTTCGTTCCGTAACGCTGTTACAATTCGGACTGCTAGAACGGTAAGCAGCAGAAACGGGCCTTGGCTTCGGTGACCTGTTATTAGTATTACGCTGCTGTCCATTCTTTAGCACATTAGGGTGTTCCATTATGGGTGGAATGCTGGAAACATCTTGCTCAGAAAAAGTTTTCGTGAGTGAATTAGGACCGGAACGAGTTGATCCAGGCCCCTCATCCATAAGAAAATTATTAGCCTCCACGATGACTGACTTGGTAGCATTTGCTCTTTCATTTCGTCGGAGCCTTACAGAGCCTGACTTGGGTCTCTTGACAATGTCACTGCTACGTGCAGTTATGGAATTCGGGGTACGTTTGAGATACGCGAGTGGCTTGAATGGTTCCCCGCCACTCACAACATAGTCCTCCTGATCCACGAGCTGAGACGACGACACAAGTTGAACCCCAGTGGTTGTATAAATAGCACATATCGAACCCGGAAATGATACCACTCTGTTCACTTCCTCCACAAAATCCGACCAGTCTCTTATCCGATCCCAACAGAAGGACACTATTTGAACCGGCTGATGAGTGTCGCCGTTGCGATGAAACTTAAACGTTTTTGTGATATTTCGATGAACTAACGGTGACGGGATTTTAGATCGGAACTCCTTTCCACCTCTCTCCGATGATTTACTCTGGGATGAAACCAAACTGGGGCAATCTCCACTCTGAGAACTCTCCAAGCTTGTGTTCATCGGAGTCCTCTCTTTACTGTCTTCAATCACGGAGTCCAGCTGAGTCATCTTGTATTGCTACTAATAACACCAACGGCTCCCGCAACTGTGAAAAGACAAAGAGATAACCATAAAAATATTTCCACTTTTTTCGAAATTTATTAATTCAAATGGAGAAGGAAATAAAAAACAAAGCCGGTTTAATCCAGTTAATACACTTACTTGTCTCACATGTACACTGAAGTCTGATATGATTTAAGCTTCGTGTCCGATGACTAACACCGGGAATAAAAGCATTATTACCATTCGTTTCTTTGTACTCTTTGTCAACCCGAACTGGTTGAACCTCATAAATAAGACACCGACGAAGCCGACGATTACGATATCTTCTTTAAAGAAAAAGAATAATCGTATAAAACTTTTCGACGGTGATAAAATGATAGTGTGACGGGTATAGGAACGAGGAAATTTTAGGAACAAGGACTTTACTGCCAAAAGCAGTCGTTATTTTTTCCAAATAAAGTCACGGTTGCATGACTATACCAACAAGAGGAGAAGAATGATCTATCAGCTCAACTCTGACTGACAGACTAGCTACACTGACGCATCGTTCGTCTGTAAATGTTGTTGCTACTGCTGCTGCTGATTGATACTTCTAATGAGTCCTCTTGAGTGTATGGTTGGTGTGTAGGGTGGATTTCAGCGGCGATTTTTATGACGATCAATGACACAAAGGTAATATTCCTCTCCAATTAGCTCCTCTCCAAAAACTCATTCATCCGTCCCGATGGTCGTTGCTATGATAATTGTACTCAGAATGGCTTAATTTATCGCAATAATCAACGGATTTGCGTCGTATATAGATATTATACTCGTGGATAACACTCTATATATGTGGTGTATTATTATTATTAGTACAAAGGGTGGTGCTCCGCTTGATCACTTACTCCAATATACAGTCAGACAGAAAAGTAAAGAATATTATCACACACTGATGACACTATATTCATACACTCACTCCAGTTTCACGTATTAACTTATTAGTCATCATCATCATGATAAAAAATAACACCACCGATCCGTCCTCCTGAGGGTAGAAGAAATTTAACAAAAAAACACTGCAGCGTTATCAACTGACACATGGAATCATCATCAGTAGCACTCTTATGGTTACAAACATTATCATAACTCACATCACTGTTTCACATAAAATCCCAACAAATCATGTTTTCCACATTCATTATTATCCTTTCCAATTTTCTCCGAAGAAAATAACAACAATTACAAGGTTGCTCTTCTTCTTCCTTCACGAAAATTCACATATCCAACAATACTCCTGCTTGTATGATATTGTCCGTCTGTCCGACAATGGAAAATAGGGAAATACACAAGGAATCTTTTAGTATTTACCCTCCTGATAATATCACCAAAATAATTATTATTCATAATCAGCGTCTCATTTGAAATAACATGAAATTTTCCTGTACAGACTATATGTCAATCAATTTGGGAGGTTGGCTGTTATGTACACAACACAAGATACACTCACCTTTAACTTCCAGCTCCATGCACGGGTCGCGGTTGAATTGGTAGACAGAGTAGTAATGTTTTGGAAGATAAGTGAGGAATATGTAGAGTGATTTGAAATGTGGATTATATTAATAATTAGTAATCACGAAATGAGAAATAAACAAAGATATTTAGCAAGGAGAAGACATAGAGCTGGTGATACTGTCTGTGAATGTGCCACTCTGCTTTTAGTAAGGAGGCCACTGCACTTCTGGGCTGAGTGAGCGTTATGTACGCCTTTGGCTCCTATAAGCAGCAACCAGCAGCTCCTTTAACTTCCCGTCCCTATGCAAACCTATGGCATCACACGAGCACCCCTCACAAAATCCTCTCTCTCTAATATAAAATAGTAGTATTTACGTGTCTATCTTCAGTCAGTCCTACTATTTCTCATCATGTATACACTATAAGACCTTAAACACAGAAGCAGTCAGTAGTAGTGCAATTATCCATGAAAACAAGGGCTAAACAGGAATTCTGTTAACCCTATAGAAGGAACAAATTAAACACCTGGTTCAGTCCTCTTCTATGCTACGACTACGAGGGAGGAAGTCAGCCTTGAAAAAAATAACAGAGACGGACAATTCATTCACATGAACACGTTCATGGGAAGCATATTGATTACGACCATATTCTCTTTTTCCTCCATTCTTTTTAAAGCTCCTTTGAGAGCCATGCTGTCTGTCCGTCTCTGTATCTGTCTCTCCTTTTTCAAGAAATTCCATATAAGAAAGTTGCCACAGTGGATCTGTCTCTTGTCCTTAGCTTAACATAGACACACAGACGGTCTCTGTGTTCACAACAGAATTAATTCCCTTTGGTGGTCCCTTGGAGTTAATAATTCACTTGACAAGGAAAGAAAGATCCTTTCATCCCATAATTTTTAAGTAAAACTCATTTTGCTTACTCCTGTACACGAAAGAACCAACGGTGTTCGTTGGTTGGAAATGATACAGAGTGTAGAATTTGGGACTTACTTATTGCATCCATGTGTGTCATGAAGGAGTGGTATAATGAATAACTATGTGAGCGACCACCTTTTAGTTTAGCTAAAGTCTCTCTTTCTTTCTTCCTCTCACTCCATAGAATATTAAATGCCTATAAATTGCAAAAAAAAATATTTTACCATGTGCCACTTTTAATCCAGTTTGTGTAAGCATTGTTGTAGCAGCAGTATTCTTCTTCTCTAAATGGAATGAGTTTTTGTGTGTCTGTATGATGATGACTTTAAAGGGTAATAAGTGGACGGGGTTAGGAAGAAGGAGCGGATGGATATTGATTCTCATATAATGTAATAATTATTATTTGGGAATAAAAATAATGATTATAACAACTTGTTCCTCCTTGTAAATGATAGGTTTTTTAGGCGGAACGGAGCTTTGAAAACAATGGAATGAATGGCGTGTGTTCTGCATGTTGTCGTTCTACTATTTGATATAAGTATGGTTTAAGCTCAGCTTTAATAACACGGCAAAACAACATCAAGTCAGTCACTGAAGAGTTATAGTGTAGTGGTAGTACAAGTTCCCAACTTTCTTTATGTATACATTACACATAACTACACTGTCCATGCATCGTAATATGTGCAGTCAGATTCATTGTCTGGTCGCTAAATCACTCCATAACTAGTAATTACCATTCAAATCAGTTCTACTTTATATTTTCCCTTTTTACATGATCATGTCTTTTCTTGTCTCTCATCTCGTATAGTACTACTGAATGTATTCAGACATGACCTAAACAACAACAGTAATGCAAAGCACATCCTAAGTCACACAGCAGTGTCCAAGTGTCCATTGTTGTGTTCAGTATTTAATCAAATTTCAAGGGACAACAAACTGTGTTTTCAAGGTCAGTTTCGGTTTGACCTGGCCAAATCCAATGATAATAATGCCTTTCGGATCGATCCACACATTGCACCATTTTTACAATCTCTCAATCATTGTCATCCTTCAAGCATTCAAACATAAGATTAAGTTTCATCTATATGCTCCGCTAAAAGGAAAAAGGCATGCAATTTATGCAGAGAAAAGCCTTTTAAAGGTCTCATCGATTCCGCAGAGCTTGTTTTTCACGGACCACACATACATACATGACCGCACAGAAGAAATACATTATTTTGGAGGAAAAAAAATACCAACGGGAAGGGATACCCAACACTCCCACCACCGCATGTGTAGCTTCCATATATGCGATGATGACAGGAGCTAAAAAGTCTAGCCTGGCTGGATTAATGTTCCACGGCAGGGATTTTACACAGGACGGTTTTACCTTATGCTATTATAACACACATGAAGATAAAAATTAGTCACTGTACCAACAAACATTCTTTCAACTTGACGCATGCTTTTTCATTGTATCATACAAGAAGTTTTGACTAGCGTGTCGCGACGCATTATGATACTTTCTTCGCCACAGTTATGACCATTTCCAAAGACAAAGACCTTCGTTTTCCATGTTTATGAGCAGGTGGATAAAGCAAGTAACTTTGGAAACGAGCAGCAGTAGCAGCAGTGAGAAACAGCAAAAGTTTCCGAGATTTCCACAGCCTAATTCTTCATGATAATGGTGATGATAGCGGGAGTTAATGGATGTTTTTACAACGCAAATTATTGATATTACAGGATTAAATGTCAAAGCAGTGGACTGTATAGGAAGGAAGGAAAGGAGTGCTTAATAGAATGGAACGGGCTGCCATCAGTTCTAATAAAATGACAGAATAGCACGCGGGAAGGGCAGAGGAACTGAAGGAAGGAAGGAAAACTATATTCCTTGAAAACCCGGTTGTCATATCTTTGGAGATCTAATGGAATCGTTTGATAAGGCAGCAGTCTGTTTTTTCTGCCCGTACAGTTAAACTGTCTGTGTAAATATGTAATCTTATGGAGAATGTGATGAGGCACGCCTTAATAGCTCCTCTTGATATTGCCATTCCATATTTTCTTAACCGTCGTCATCCTCCTCATCATCATGAAGCAAAGGCTCGGCCACTTTGAAAGTTAAGTGGTTTCCCTACAGTGCGGAACGAGACCACAATAATGATTTGAAGGGTAGGAAGAAACTGAATAGTGCAGATACAGTAGTGTAGTAGCATCTGTACACACAAAGGACATGACAGTGACATCCCAAAGCAACTGCATTTCACTCTTTCTTTAACACTGTGAACAGCAGCAACAACTAACAGCTTTGACCTCCCGCTTCAATATGCGCATGAAGAAAGACTCACGAGGGAATGAATCAATAGAAATTCAAAACTGTTCTCAATGCAAAATTAATTCAGAAGCATCATCGTCAACATCATCATCATCACCATCACTGCACAGCTACCCAGAATTTTTTAAGGCTACTACGTTCTTGATAATAATATTTATAATAATCTACAACCATGTTCCTTTTGCAGTACAAAGCATTACCTCCGCCGCCTGCTCAATCCCAAAAATTTTGTTTAAATTTTAGCTGCGACGCTATGATGGTGCGATTCTTGGTATGACATGTTATCTTCTAGAAAGAATCTTAACTATTAATATTGCTATGCAGGGCTTTGCGCTGGGTAAAAACATGATTTTCAATATGCAACATACCGAATGTAAGCTGATACGACCACAACTTTGCATTCTGCCCCAGCTCATATCAATTTTTAGAGTCACCCTAATAATTCTCTGCATAACTCAAGGTTTTCAGTTCCCTTTGAAAATGTGCGTAATCAGATTCTCAGGTAGAACCTTTGATGTGTGCAGTACATGAAAAGCTGTACTAAAAAGAATATGACTCTGGTTTTGTGACCACAAGGTGTAATGGAAAGTACTGCTGAACTGTCTGTACAACACAAAACGGAGAAAATCCATGCCGGAGCATACAAACCTTCTTCTTTTTCTTCTTCTTCTCCGCTGCTGGAATATTCTAAATTCCATCGTGGCAATAAACATCTCAAAAAGTTCTAACTATAGAAACTCTCTGCCTGCTCTCTTCACCACCACCGCCACCACCAACGTTGGTGGTGGTAAACCTTTAAGAACAAGCCATAGCTACGAATATGACGAAAAGGAACATTCCAAAAAGCTACAACAGTGTATGATACGAGGACCTCTGTTACTTGATGGTAAGCAGCAGTAGTAATAACACACGCTGCATAATTCATGCAAAATATATATTGCCAACATGCATAATTTTCATCTGCTTTTGCAAAACCAACTGCGCCATTAAACGTCTTTTTGTCCCCTTAAAAAATAAGCTTTGCAACAACTGTAAATCACCTGTAATTTTTGCCACTTGTTATTGTTCCACTATTCATATTACACCTTCAAATTATTTACGATTGCGTGCAGTAGTATTCTGATGGGAGTAAAGGGCTTGACATGAAAATAATTTCTCAGGCTAACTCCCTACTGTGAGAGTGACCAGGAGGATGGAGGTTCAATGTATCCTCAAAATATACATAGCAGAAGAGGCTAATGGCTAAAAGCGTCTCATCTCTCTTGACCTGTTACAATACTAAAACGAATGTGAAAGGAGTCAAAAATTAGATTTTTTAATGACTAGTAATTACCTTTAGTTCTTTAACTTTGGAACTACTCTCCTTGTAGCTCATTTTACTACTAGGACCCATTAAATCATGTCCACGAGGAGTTGAAAAACCTGGGACATTTCGTATACTTTAGCAATTACTATTAAGTCTCAAAATCTTCTAGCAAAAGGCAAGGAGGGAGGGAGGGAGAGAGAGAGCGCGTGCGAGCTAAAAATAATTTTGGATTACCAAATCTTGTCTAAATCTGTTAGCAACTAAAGCAGTTCAGACCAGTCTTAAGACACATGCAATAATATTAATGGTAATACTACCTTGTGACCATCGACTCGCAAAAAGATTCTTAATAAGGAAGTAAGTACAAGAATAACTATTAGGAACTGTGCGAATTTTTTTTCCTCATCAACCTAAGCATTTCAAGGGCAGGTGAGTGAGTAGCCACTACAAAAGCGACCTGGTGAGCTCCTCTTGCTCCTGCTGATGCTCTTTCTTCTTACTAATGATGGTGAAAAGTAGGGTCCAATGTCAGAGATTAAGAAAAAATAAATGAGTGTTAAGAAAGGCTAAGATTTTTAGTGGTCGTTAAAAATGTGATAGAGCTAACTCAATTATGAGCATTTATGAAGGAATATAAATGACATGCAGAGGACTACTACAACCACTGCTTCTATACAAGTACTTCCGAAGCTTCTTCTTCTTCTTGTAGTGCGAATGAGCTACTGAATGTAGTATTAAGTATTAGTGAATGAGTCGGAATGAGAGTGGCATTAATAGTTACTATGATGATGACGATGATGACAATAGACAGGCTTAGCTACATGCCTCCAAGAATAATAATAGCTTTGTCCACTTTAAATGCGTCACAAGTTCTCCAATTGCGTTCTAGTCCTCTCTGCTCTAACTACATCTTTCTCTCTTTCTCTCTCTGTCTCTATCATTCCTCATAAGCCAAATTATTAGACATTAATAAATTGGTTCATCAAATATCCTCCGCCTCCATCTCCGCTTGCTTATTATTACTTTTATAGACCCTCTAACAAACTTTATTTCACATTCATTTCCAACTCACAGACTCGTTAGACACTCGCCTGGACTCGTCACACCCGCCCTTGTTGCTTGCCCACTGGGTAAGAAGTCTTGAAGGAAGAATATCCGGAGGATACTTGTGATTTCCGGGTATTTTAACTCCCATTTATCTCTGATCCAGTTTGAACTTTGAATCCGGCAAATTACATGAGAAAACTGGAAACGACAAGCGTTTAGGTAAAACTAAGCTCCGGATTTTCCATGAACGAGTGAAAAACAACGTGTTGTTGCATAATAATAACACATGGGAAAGAAGAGGATGCGGATTTGTGTGTGCTCAAGTGATTGCGGTGAATAATGTCGGGCAAAGCTTTGTGTGTTAGTGTGATGCTCCTGCTGCTCAGGATAAACTTCAGTAGTGGGATGAATGAAGAAAGATGATGATGAGCAGCAGTACTGTACAGTAGTAGTTCTGTGCTATGTATTATTATTCGTACGTGGTGGAAACTATTGAAAAGAGAAGTATATTAAAGTCATGTAGTGTATGGAGGATTCATAGGAATATTTAAACTCTGGTCTTGCTCCTCTTTACCGTCAACATCATCCTCATCAGATGAATCCGTCGTCGCAAAAAGGAGTTGTTATATGCACATGGAATTTGCCAGTTTGAATACAGTTAGATGAAGAGCAAGAAGGAAGAAGCTTATGTGCTTAGACGTTTATATGAATAATAACAAGACAAAGTGTCCGAACCAATGTGTCTGCACTCTGTCATCGCATTAAATCCTGCCTTCAATTTTCAGAAGAGGGTTATTTCTGTAAAATTAGACAGTGTTGTTGTGTGAGCAGGCAGGCAGTCATCTCCTTCTTTCAGTTTTAATAGCATATCATATTGCTGCTAACCACAATAATAATGGATGTGGGCCATTATGGCAGGAGAATCGCTACCATTAATACCACCGCAGCAGCAAGACACTGTAGTAGAAGTACAACAACAAGAAGACGGGGTGATAATTATTATGACATAATAATAACTTGATTCAGTCTTTCACATGTGCTCCTGTGGAAACGAGCATCGTCATCATCATCATCACCCTTCTTTCTCCAGTGACTAATACCGCAGCAGCGTTATGTATCCTCACTGTAATCAGTCCTAGCATCATCACCGCATGCTTAACTTTTTTTGTCTCAAGAGGATAAGTTTAACAAATTTTTGCAGTGTTATATTCAAATGGGATTTGGGACGAATGTACGACTACAGTAGAAAATATAGTGTTCCTAGCTTCGTTGTGATCACAGCAACAACAACCGCGATGGCTACTGAGAGGGATAAAGGCTATGCTTGGGTCGTCCTGGCTGCAAGCACTCTTATTATGGTATGACGCCGACGCTTTTGTCGTCCATCTCTCTCTTTGTATAGTGTACTTTCTATAGTTAAACGCCTCCACTTTTACACGCTTTTTACTTGCTAATGAAGCTTAAAAAATTACCAGTTTCTCGGGCCATCAACACTGACCGCATACGGGAACATGACAGGCTCGGTGGTGATGAACGATTTTGAAAGAATTTGGATAGCCGTGGCCATGGCCTGTTTCATGTCATCCACAGGTTGGTAATGTCTATTATCATGTGTTATACATGTCGTCCGTAAAGCCTTGGGATTACCAAGTCAGCAGCTCATAGTTATGTAATGTTTTTCTTTCAAGCAATTTTAATTGGCCCACTGTCAGAGCTAACGTCTTATAGAAAAATAGCTCTTATGGGATGTCTATTAGCGGCCAGTGGCTTTCTCCTGACTGGATCTGCCATAGAAAGTCCGAAATGGTTCCTTCTTACACTTTCCACCTGCGTCGGTATGACATTTATTTTTAATTTTTTATGGACATGTGGGCATGCATAATTAATCTTGCTATTCTTCTTCGTCTTCTTCTCCTACACAGGCGTTGGCCTAGGTCTGGCTGTACA
Organism: Bourletiella hortensis; assembly: GCA_034694225.1. NCBI lineage: Eukaryota > Metazoa > Arthropoda > Collembola > Symphypleona > Bourletiellidae > Bourletiella > Bourletiella hortensis. The sequence goes on along the minus strand of JAQFYD010000030.1, from coordinate 21,283 downwards.
TGCAACATTTTTGGTAGTTTCATTCTACTTTCTCCGCTATCGTGGACTTGCCATTGGTATAATGAGCGTGAGTGTGGGCGCAGGAAGTCTCCTTTCACCTGTAATGTATGACTTTATGAGTAGCTTGAAAGACCGTTTGCACCTACGAGCCTTGGTTGTTACCATTGGATTCATGGCTGCTTCATTCTACTCCATTCCACCAAGATTAACACGATCATCAATTTCAAGAGGAGGGGAAGCAGGTGATAATGGTGGAGGAGAGAATGAGAAGCCTAGGAGGGAAGCCATTCCATTAGTGGTGACTGGCAAAGATGATGGCCATGAAGGGCCCCCATTGCATGCCCTACACGCCAGGAGACCAAGTAAATTTATGGAGGCTATTGCAGCAACATTGCCACCTATCATTCCTGAAGATTCTGAATCCGAGGATCCGTCAAAGTGCCCATCTAGTGTTGAGGACGATGACGATGATGACACTCCAAGTCAAACCACAGTCAGTTCAACAAAATCAGTTGAAAACGGTGTTTGCGGTCACATTCATCTTGAGCTTCCACATCATCATCATCATCATGAGAAAGACAATACAGATGCTAATAAAAATTGTCCCAAACTCCATGATGGTCCACCGTTCAAAGACACAATGAAATTTAATAATGTGGCAGAGGAGAGTACTGCTACTACTATGGAAAAAAGTGAAAATGGATCAGCGCCACGTAGTTTACCATTAAACCTTCAGCTGTTAGCAAATCCAAAGTTTTTAAATATGGCCATTCTGACTAGCCTTGTGATGATTGTAGTGCCAAACTTTCCTATAGTTTTATATGCCTGTGTTACGGGAATCAAAGAGAAGACAAACAGTAGTGTTGGTGATGATAATGAAGGTGACTTTGTGATGTATCTGATGTTTTCGTTGGATCTCGCCTCTCGACTGCTCACCTCCTACCTGTCAGATTTCGCTTTCTTTAATCGCCGCCTTGCTTTCTTGTGCGGTGCCACAGTTGGAGCTATAATTATTTCAGGTTTGTCAGATCATAATAGCCCAAGCATTCCCATTTTGCTTTGCAGCCATGTAATCTGTGTCTTGAGCCGGTAGTGTACTTTCTGTTGTATATTTTTTGACAAATGATGTCATGTAATAAGGTGTAGTTATTAACTGCAGTGGCTTGAACGAGCATCATTGCGCTGCTATAAAAATGAAGTCAACTTTCTCCTATTGGAAATGACAAATGATGATTAACATAGTGGGAAAAATAATTTTGGGAATTATTATGATCATTTTTGCAGTTGTTGGAGTCGTTGAGGACATCCGTGTCATCTATGCTCTATCAGCACTGTATGGGATTTCTTCAGGAATTTTGGCAGTGACAGAGTCACTCATGTTTGCTGATGTATTTGGGATGGAAAAATTTCCCTCGGTCTACGGCCTTGTGGGACTTTGCAAGGCGCTACTTGTTCTCATTATTTCCACCGCCTTTCACAGTCCAAGCGCATCCTTTATATACATAATGGATCCAATGTTGCACCCCAAGGTTAACGACACCATTTGCACTAATTGTGATCCGCTAAGTAAGCTCCTTCTTTTTTACGCCGTCATACAATAATGAACCCACCACAACCCTATTATTACCATTTGCAATAACAATAGTCGCAAATCAGCCAAGAATTATTGTCTAATTTTCCACCCAACAATCAAATTTAAGCCAACACCCGAATCTAACATGGCTTCATGCGTTTTCTGGGTTTCGTTTCAACAGCTTGAAACTCAAAATGATTTGAAACTTTGTCGTGGAAAATCATTATTGATATGAGGACAAAAACGCAATTACATTTAACTGACTTTTGAAAGGGTTTTAATCGATTCTGTGTAGGTATTTTTCCAAAGGACTATGATCCCGTAGCTGAAAACCTTCATCGCCGATCGCTTCTTCATCTGATTTCCATACCTGGATACCTCTGTACGGCGGCATGGTGTGGGGAGTATCTGGTGAGCTTTATTTTATCAAGACGATCATCATCGTCCGCCGCGACACAGGCCGAAACAAAAGGAACCAATGCTACACCGGTGTAGCCATGGAAACGTATTAGAAATTAATCAAGGATCTTGTCTGCCATACGTGGAGAACAAGTTGATACTGACAACGCGGTTGTCGCCAGAAACCAGCTAGACTGATGGGATGTGCCTCTAGAACCGATGAAATCATCACACATAATGCACTGCTGTGTGATTAAAGCCGGCCAAAATACCAGTCATTGCCTTTGCAAGCAGCATCGAGAATACGTTTTATTTTATAATGTAAGAAAGTAATAAATAATAAACGTGCTCGCGGACGTTATAGCTTTAGCAGAAAACCTGTGTCGTCGCCCTTCTTTGGAACCCTACCTGCCCATAGTTTCTAACAAAAAAAGGTAACCTGAGAAATGCAACTACTGTAGCAAAGACAAATGTTATTTTGCCATTTTAAAATACCAACGGTTTCAAATAGTAACTTCAAACATAGGAAATGCAGTAAAATTACTACATGTAAACTTAATGAAGTGTGATAAATTAAGTAAAGGGCTGTCTAATGATTAATTTCCAGAAACGGCAAGCCGTTTCTTTAGTTCCTCTACAAGCGAATCTCTGCTGATTTCCTCTTCTTCTTTAGTTATGACATTACGTAATTTGACAATCCCTCGCTCAAGTTCACTACCCCCTATTACAACTGCCCATGGGACTCCATTATCTTCACAATACTGAAGTTGGTTCAAAAATTTAGCGTTCCCCTTGTAGGACTGCTCGGCCTTGATTCCGGCATCCCAAAGCGATGCGAGGACCTTGAGACGTTCATCCATTAATCCCTTCTGAGCCGTTGCAACAAAAACTTGAGTGTCGATAGTTCGCACTTTATCCTTGGACTTCCGCTGTTCCAATATGCTGAAGATCCTTTCCACGCCGATGGATACCCCGACGCAGGGGACGTTACGACCTTTGGCGTCAAACATTCCTACGAGCGTGTCGTATCTGCCACCTCCAGCAATACTGCCGACACCAACGATCTTGTCTTTCTGGCGAGCTGCAATAAATTTTTTAAAGATTAAGCGGAAATTGAACAAAAGATAAATTTGAAGGTGAAATAGGGGTGAAAAGCCTTGTGGACTTACTAATGAGCACCGCTTCATAAATAACTCCCGTGTAATAATCAAGGCCACGGGCTAACGACACATCAAAACTGACATGCTTGGGATCCACTCCCATGAGACTGTAGTATTTGATCAACAATTCAATACCATCTAAGGCTTCCTTTGCACTCTTGTTGTTCACAATTGCATCATTCTTCTTCAAACACTCGATGACTTCTTCAGGCGTTCCTTTTATTCTGATATATTCTCCTATAGCATCCGCAACAGCCGGATCCAAATGCTTCTCTTGAATCATTTCTGTTCGCACTTCTTCCCATGGGGACTTATCCAACTTGTCCACTGATGAACAAATCGCCCTGAAATTATCCGCCGGCACACCACAGATTTCGAAAATGCCATCAAGTAATTTCCGATGATTAATTTTAACTACAAACTCTCCCAATTCCAGACTGGAGAGAATTTCCGTCACAATCTTCACACATTCTGCATCTGGCAACATCGGATCATATGCCCCAGCGATATCGAAATCCTACGAACAAAAATGAATTTCCCATCTTCAGCACATTTATAAATACAAGGATTGAACTCAAAATCAAACATATTTGCTGACGGAATGCTAAAAATGCGTAGCATAACAAAATCTGTATGAACTTACACACTGATAGAATTCTCGGTATCGACCACGTGTCATTGCCGGGTTATCACGACGGTAAACTTTTGCAATGTGGTATCTTTTTATGCTGCTAATCTTGTTCATTGCTACGTATCTTGCAAAAGGTACAGTGAGGTCGTATCTCAAACTAAGAATTTCTCCTCCTTGATCCTTCAAATCATAAATGAGTTTAGAATCCTCTCCATATTTTCCCGTCAGCACTTCCTTCAGCTCGAAAACAGGAGTATCAATTGTTTCAGCCCCATGCTTCCTAAAACAATCGATCACTTTGGTCAACACCTGATTCCGAATCGCCATGGATTCACCTCCATAATCTCTCGTTCCCTATGTTTCAAAACAATCATCAAAATTCATCATTACTAAACCATACATAAAAAACATGAGCAACGTGAAAATAACTCCATATGTTTGATTTATCTCATACCTTCGGGACCTTAAGGACAAACTTTTCCTTTTTCTGTGGCTGTTGCTGCTGACCTTCCTCCGGTGGCAGCTCAGCTGTCAATTCCTTCATATTTAATGGTGATTTCGCTGATTGTTGCTCCGTAGTTGCCATACTAACCCACCGTACGGAATTTCGTTCTAAACTAACCACAAAATATCTTAGTATATTTCGGTACATAAAAGGTACACAAAAAACAGTTCCGTTTCTCTACACACCACCACCAAAATTTCCCTAAAACTCACAAAAGGTTCGTGAAATGTTCAGAACACCGAAGTGTCCCTGTTCTGAATAATGAAATCAGCTACGGAAGTTACTGAACAGATGAAAAAGAGAGTGGACGACACGACGGACTCATGAGATTTTTCGAACTTGGTTCACACACGATTGCTCACCTCTCATTGCTCCATAATTACATGTGTCTGCGTGACGACGGCCCCCGTTTCAACCCTTTCTGTACATATTTTAGCAAGAAATGTTGGGCCTACCGTGTGGCCATCAAGGGGGGCCGGCGGGACACATTGGCCATGCCGCCCACAGAGAGCGCCAACGTTGACCAAATGAACAGGATGCAACAGCCCGCAACATTTGCACAAGCCGGCCATCATCGTCATGATCATGGGGAACATTTAATGACAAACGTTGTTGTCATGGTTAACAACTTGGGCCCAAATTGCCACTAAAAAAACGAGTCCTCACGTGCCTAAAATACTCTATCATCACTCTCCCTGAAAATTTTGTCGCCTTCATGAACATTATTTTTGTCTTTATCCCTGTCCCTCAAGATACGTAAACAGATACGGAGACTTATGAAAGTAGAATATGTGACGAGAGATCATTGATGACTCAGTAGATTAATTAACTTCAAAATAATAATTATTCCTTATGTCTTTGCCTCCGTATGAGAAACCATACGATTCTCATTGGCCCATGCCAGCACAGATAATTCACGCTTGAAATAATAATGTTTTTGCATTAATTAATCCATGTGCATCACGAAACAATTAAAATCTGTCATTACCTCCTTTAGAATGGAATTATGATGATCGTTTCTGCTGCACAAAGTAGATTATATTATTCAGAGTTCAAACTTGAAACTTTCCCATCAAAAGTGTGGTTTACCACAGGAGCGGTAGACATACTAAATATTAAAGTGTAACAACAACTTGAAAATGCATTCAACTATGAGACCTAAACAGTATGCGATTTGCTCTGCAAAATCTGAAACGTAACTAAATACAACTTTGGTTTCATATCAGAATATATGTTTGGTGGCGTTGAGTTGAAATAAAGCTTAATGGATATGTTTGGCGTGAAACAATGTAATTAACTTGTCATCTGAGTGGAACTTTATGTATAGCTAGTGGTTTCGTATGAATTCAATCTAAATGGATGTGTGCTACAAATCATTTCAATGATATTTCTATCCTCACATATACGGTAAGAATTCTTCTTCTTCTTCAAGGCTGAAGACAGCTCTATAGGAAGACGGTGGCCAAAATAACAGTTCATTTATATCATTACCCTTTGTTGTAGCCTGACTTTAAGGCTCAAGAAGGTCGTTTCTATAGGGTGATCAATGATCATGTTTGTCACTTAGATTTTCAGCAAAATTTCCTTGGTCAAACCCAAAAAACCAGACCTTCTTGTACGTATTTTCTGATTTTGGGGTGATAAAGTCCATTCTAGTTCAGTTCCATGTTCCATTGCAATACAATAATAATTAATTACACGGAATTCATCAAAGTTTCGCTCTACCCCCGACAGTGTGGTTCTAATGGGAATTTCATCTAGAATCATGATTCATAATTGCTGTGGACAGCAGGAACTGCTCAGTCCTTCATGTAAAGACACTCTGTATAACCAACAGAGAAAACGAGCCACGAATGCACTCGCAAGTAAAGTGCATTTCCCAAATGCTCACTCAACACCTCATTAGCCTCCTGCCTGGTTCCTTAATGAGTGCCGTGAGGGTTCTAACAATTAAACTCGTCATTGAGCGCATGGCTAAATTTCTCTTAAGCTTCAAAGATTCACCACTCCCCTTTTCTCCTACAATATATATGTCAATAGTTCTTTCTAAATTAGTAGCTATTCACACCTTATAGAAAAATGAAGAGAAAAACAAACTAATTGGACCGGACGAAAGATTCGCTTTCACTTTAGTATTATATTATGCAGTCGTCGTCATGGTGCAGTGGACGAAAGAATAATGGAAATTCCATGGAAAAGATGATGGAAGATAGCCATGGTAACTGAGAACTCTCACCTGGATTGTATCAAATTGATGTTGTTGCCGTCAAATCTTGTTTAATGGTTCGATGAACAGTGGAACGTGACACCTTGAATGGAAGTTGCTGCTGAATTTCCCGTATCGTATAAAGCCTTGTTTGTGCCAGGAAAATAATTAGCTTTCGTTTCTTTTCCGTAAGTAGCTTGGGACGACCACAATTCCTCCTACTCCTCTCGTCCCAGTATTTCTTCTCTTTCAACGAATTTCTCACAGCTGTCTCAGACCTCCCTGCTACTTTTGATATGAAACGAACTGGCAAGCCGGACTCATATAGTTGGAGGATCTTCCGACGCTCCTCTAATGTCAGATCTTTACGTCTACCCATCTCGAATTAAACTGATCGATCGATCGATCCCATGTCATCATCATTTGCCCTGTAGTCTCAATAATTTTATTAATTATGACAGGAATTTCCTTCTCCTTTCCCCGCCGCTCCTTCCGAACTAGGAATTTTGCATTCGAGGGGGCGAAGGATATAAATTGTCTTAAAATTCCTTAAATGTTTGGATTATTCTGCTTGAAACTGTCATAAGCATGGAATCTGGAATGCGTAGCAGCAGAGGGAAGAGTTTATGTTACTGCCCCACAGCAGTTCTCCAGGAATGCTGAAAACGAGCTTAAATGTTGCCCTGCAATCTTAGATGTACATTACTATACTCACAGCAGAATTAAAGTACATAGCCAAGGTGTTCAGATGTGACGAATGTTAATAAAATTAGATACGAAATGGGCAGAACTTGTAGCCTACATCCATTCTTGGCTGCTTGGAATCATTCGAAAGTAATTATGATAACTAAACACTAAGGAATTTATAAAGTGTTGACTAGCATTGGTTATAGGGTCATGAAGATTATAGTTTATTATTATTATTACAATCTGTTAATCGTCATGGGAAACTAAGCTCATCAAAGATATGTTTCTTCTTGCCAGAATTATAGCTCCAATGGTGATCAGCTTTCAAACTCTGTACATTTATTAGTGCATTCTAATGGGAAAATTCAAGCTGTAAAACATGTCGGCGTACAACTTAATTTGAGCTTGAACGTGAACATGTTGTAGCCACCCATTCATTAATATAGTGAGGAACATAATGCAATTTCCATTTATGGTACATGCTTTGCCATTGCTCTGGCTGTGAGGATGGACGATAAACATTAATAGAATTTAGATGATTCTAAATCTTTTTTTCATTGCATTAACCACAAGAATAACATTGTGGGAAACCATGGGGAAAGAATGATAGAATGCGTGCGGAAGGTTGGTTAGCGAAAGGGAGAGAGAGAGAGATATACAGAAAATTATATCAAAAAGATCATTTAAGGTTAGTATTATATTTCTATGATCAAAAGAACAGATGGTGACCAGAAGACCGTGTCGACCAAACTGAATCTGTGCCTTGAGCTTCAGCAGCCCTCACAGTCTTTGACCAAAGGTGAAGGAGATTCAATGTGTTAAGAAGTCAATTCTTCCTGCCGCTGTTGCTCCTAATAATAAATTACGACGACAAAACCGAGGTAGAAGGCCTCCTCCTTCTCTTGTTACCCGAGTTCGTACAATAGTTCCGTGTGGTGAAGTGAAAAAGCAAGTTGAATAGCACCGTGAAAGTTTCGGATACAAACTTTTTTTTTCTTCCAAGTGAACTCGGCACATAAATCGTTTACTGTGTTAGTGATACACACCGGCTTTTGAAGGAAACTTTTTGTTTGTGTATATGTGGACCATTGGTGGATTGGTTTAGGATATTATTATGTGTTGGGCTTCGTACCGGAGCTCCTTATTGTGCGGGTAGAATAATGCTCTTGGCAAATAAAACCTTTTTCATTTCCCTTCTCCTTGCCTTCTTCTTGTTGGGCAATAGCCATGCAGTCGAGTTGTCGACTCAAGATCAAAAGGAACTTCTTTCTACGACTGAAACTTCCACCGCATCCAATAATATCCAGGAGGAGTCAGTAACACACTCAGCCAACTTCACAAAAGGTGAAATTTCACTGCCTTGTTTACTTACATTTAACTGAGTCATGGACTGATCATCATCATCTTCCTTATATTCCATCTACGGTTTCCCATTCCATCTCTTTTCAATTCTGATACTTGAGTGGCGGGGAAAACGATTGAAAATTTGAGAAGTCAACTTTGTAATGCCAATAATCTTTCTGCCACAAGATTAAGCTTGGCCATATGTACGACCGGGAATACCCGGAACGTTATCACGTTTTTCACACTTTCCAAAGCATGGCATATCGTAGCTACAGTATTGTGGCACATACCAGGATGGGACTATCTCTTGCAATGTAGAAACTGTATGCTGCTAGTCTTTGGATGGGAGAGTAAAAGGGTGCGAAGTAATGATGTTATAATAATAATGATCTTTGTTTACTTGAACACAATGCAATGACATGGCTGGGAAGCATGCCCTACACATTTGACTGATTACCTTAAAGATGTGCCTTTTGATTAATCCTCTTCTTCTTCGTAGCAAATGTATTACAGATGCTTGCTGAAGCGGAAGCAGAACGAAGAAATGCATTGTAGCAGCCAGCCAACTTTAGCTTGCCATTGCTCATAGTGTAATAATAACAACTACCGCCATACAGGGATATAGTAAGAGAGGGACACGGTTGCAAACACATGACTGCAAAGGGCACAGGTTAAAAGGAGACCGTGTGAATCGTCAGAATATCATACTGGAGATATTCGTTCATGCATTCGCCGCCTTCTTCTATGGAATCCAGTAGGACGCTTTTAGTAGTTCTGTTCTGCTCCGTAAAAAAGGATACTAAATTTTCCCGTCACTCTGGGGACACTTTTGTTCTGCAGGAAAGGTCTACCATCAGGATAGAGTATGCATTTGAATGGCGTATTTTCACGTCATTAAATCAGGCCATTTTTCACTGGTGAGATATACCCGTGTGAGATTTGCGGTTTAGAATGTGCATAAAGCCTTAAAGCCCCACTATTTTACACGAAACGGTTTCATTTACAGTGGCAGACCAATGGATTTTAAATCCAAACTGCATCTTTTGAAGCTTGAGCAATTAGGAAGCGTAAATGAAGGAAGCCTCACGCACTGGGTGAGCGTTAATTACACTTGATGAGCTGTTGGATCATGTAGTTAGCCAAAAAATTAGCCTGTGCTTCCATGTGTTATAAATACTTGCTTTCCGTAACACTAGAGACGACTAACGTTTCCTTCACCCTGTTAACCATTTCTTGAGGTTTTTTTTCAAACTTTATTCTCCAAGTCAGCCTCTCAATGATATGGATTTCAGGGTGTATGATGGTTAAAATTGTTCCCATGAGATGTGTTATTAAACCATCGCAAAGTTAGTGTTAAACGTGGCTAGCATACTCTGTTTCGACCCAGGGCATTATGTAACGTGTTCAGGTTTACGGAAAGTCATAAACTTATTCCATCCTGCCCTTGTGCAGAATATGAAATTTGTTGGGGTCAGTGCCAGAGAGCGAGAAAAAAAGCGTCAGTTCAGGAAGATAAAGTAGCAATGCAACGTATGGAAATAGTCTGTACACGCAAGTTTGGCCAAAGTTGTTGGGATAAGAAACCGCAAGAGTGGCCATAAGTTCCATGCATGATTTTATGACAAGATAATAATCTTTAGGAAAAGTTCTTATCCAGTAGTAACTGCATCCGCTATATTCTCAACAATTTACGTGTTTCCGTAGGGAACTGACAGGAGTACAGAATAGTAGCTACGAACAGATCAGCTTCCAAAAACGTAGTCTTCAACACAATAGTAGTAGTGATGATGATGGTCATCACATGCACCACTTTTTCCCGACAGATCAAATCACATTTGAATGAGAGCGTGCCCTGTGTTTTTTGTTGTAGCTATATGTGTGAGACAAGTGAGCCGGATGATAATCATTTCTCATAGCGTCATCATCATCATCAAAACCTTTGCCAAACAATACAAAAAAACTATGGTTTGCGGCCGCACGAAAAAAAACGGTCAAATATTTTCAAGACTGAGGAAGATGTGCTGCCAAGGCTTAAAATGTATATCATTCATCCACAATTATTTTTATTGTAGAGGAGACATAGTCAAGGAAAAAAATAACAAGGGAGTCATTGGGGAAGACGAATGAGAGCGGAACGGAAGACGCCTTATAATAATTCCTCATCATCATACATGTTCATCTCTCCTCCTCCTGATAATGATCATCAGTTGTCTGAGGCAAAATTCTGTACATTGTTAAGAAACATCTCTAAAAGTTTTTTATATTGCAATTATGACTGCTCATGGAGCTCTAATAAAGCTCTATTACAAAGTTTAGAGAAATGATAAACATCCATGTGGTCATGATGAACATACAGATCTGTGCATAACCTTAACATTTTTTTCTCTTTTGACTACTGATGGACCCAAAAATTAACGAGCTTTTGTTGACCAACTGGAACAAATGGCCCATTCAAAAAAAAACGGTCTATAGTTCAGTATAATTTAAGGGTTTCCGATCGGCCAACTGGTTGCATTCCTAACCTTCTAGCATATACTGTTCTCATGGGAACCATTTTTTTTACATTTCAGACGTTACGGAGGTTCTGGATGATAACGAAGATGTTGATGGGGATGATAATGATAATATTGATGACGATACTGAAGATCTAGAGGGAGAATTTGTGACGGAGGAAGTTCCACCAGATGAGGAATTATCGCCAACAAGAGTCACAAAGCCAAAACCTACAGTCACAGTGACAGCTACGCGTGTTGGTTCCACTAGATATTTCACCACGGACGATTCAACTGGCGCTGACACATCCAAAAGTAATTCTCCCTTCACCACAGTCCTTGCTGTGCCTTATGTCGCTGAGATTAATAATTCCGAGGTAACAACGACCACCACAACGGCAGCAACAACAACTAAAAATCCTCTTCAAGAACCACTTACAACTACAACAACAACAGCACCAATTATAACAGTTTCACCAGCGATCACCAATCCAAACGATGAAGAGGATTATGTGAAAGATTGGGACGAATTACCAGAAGACGAAGACGACAACAACGAACTTCATCCTGAACTCTTGCCCGAACCAGAGCCACTTATAAGTCCTGCGGAGAGGGAAAAGAAAGGGGATTACAATGAGGAAGATGAGCTTGCAGAAGCTCTGAATCATAATAAAGAAAGTACGAAACCAGAACTTCGGAGACATAGGAAAAGAAGGCGCCGGATGAGGCCTAAAAATCTAAATTTTAACACAACTACAATTAATCCCTTAACCGCTACAAATAGAAATGGCTATGCCGCTGCTACCACATTAGAACGTCCAAACTCGATTTTTACATCCTCAGGCGGCTACAGTCGAGTAAATACACCGAAGCCATACGTCCCGAAAATACGAATGAGTCGACGGTTCCGTACGACTACCCCAACCGCCACAACCGCAACTGCGAACACAGCTGAGGACATGAAGGGAAGTATGCCAAAGATAAGTGACATTGCAATTACTGAAGTTCCCGCACCCAAATTTTCCAGTGAAAACAATAAGAACTACAAGCAACCAATTTTACTTCAATCTCCTCTCATCAGTAGTTTCAAATCAACTCAGCCTGCAGATGACTTTTATGCCCCCACTCCGAAGCCTCAAATTGAAAAAAGTGTACCAAGTCCTTACACAGAAAGTGCTCCACCGAAGGGCAGCCCTGAAGCTCAGGCATTGTCGGCAACAGAGCAGCCGAAAGACGTTACGAGTACCAGTAGTAGCAGCACCACGCCGCATAACAACGAAACTGGGGAATGGCTTCATTCTGAAAATTCCAGACATGCTGACTTTATACGTCATCATGATGCTGGATTTTATGGAATGGACAGAGATAACTGGGAGAAAAATTACATGTCCTTTCAGCAACATTCCTTTGATAGTCCATCTGAAGAGCAGCAGGAGGAAGAAACTCCAATAATCACGCTTGAAGATTTGTACAGGCAAGCACATAGCAATAATCATAGTGGAATGATACAAATGAGCCAGCCTCAGCCCAAAGTTACTGTCATTGAACATCACCACATGCACCCACCTATGCCTCAAACTCCAATGTCGACTTATGAGCGAGGAGAAATAGTAGTCACCGAACATCCTGAAAAATCATTATATGGGGAACGAGGTCCAAGCCCTCACCATCATCCTGTTCAATACCATCAGCAGCAGCAGCAGCATCCTTCAGTTCGAGAGGGAGAAGAACAAGAAGCACAGATTTTTATGATAGAGAAAGACGAAGCGGTGGGGAATGAAGAACTACGGGGTCTTCCATCATTTAAGCCATATCCTTCAACGACAGATTTCAAGTGGTCTCAACCTTTAGCCCCCAGAGGCTCCCATTATGATGGAACAAAAGGAAAGTCCGTGGAATTAGAAATAACAAAAGCAATCCCACATGATAAGTCTCCACTTATGGACAAGCCAATAATTGTGACGGAGATAGAAAGTCCTCTGAATAATGGGATCGTCACTGAAATTGAATATTATAAGGAGGATGATGATGGAACGATCCCACCGCTAAGTAAACCTGTCCTTACCCAATCTCCTCCATCTGAACCTCCACTACCTCCAGATTATTACAGTCCTAAACCCAGCAACCATTTCAACTCGGTCCCATCATCTCCTCCTACTCAGGAACTGTACCAGCCTGAGGTGCACTACGTAGATGTGACCACAGGAACTGAAATAAAGGAACCTATACTACCTACGATCAATTACAAGTCAGAATCCGGGGACAAACGGGGATTTATGAGGAACCTAATGCCTGATCCTTTCCAGTCCATTGGCGAACCAAGTTACGTCGTTTCACCTTCACCGCCAGACCAACACAACAATGCAATTCCTTCTCCCGATTCTTACCATCATTTTTCAGTTGAGGACGGTCGTAGCCCTCCGCCACAACCGTCACCCACTCAGGCTACAGCCACATCCGAAAAGAAGGAAGAGGACTCCTCAGTGATAGAAATTCATCATCATCATTTCCCTGACGGCACTTCATACGCCATTCGTACACCAACGAGCGAGACACCCTCGGAACAGAATCTTCGTGAAGATGCGGAAATAATTATGGGAACACATTGGGGCTTGAATCATGAGCATTTTGGTCCCAGCTCCCGCACAGGTCTCCCGCAAACACAGTCTCACCGTGATGGGAAAAATCTATTCAGAGCTAGCAAGCGTGCTCCACCACCATCAAGAGCACCTCCTGGTCGGGACTTTTCCAAGTTAAAATCCGCTCGATTTACAGACCCGAATTTGCATGCTTCGTCATCCTTAACACTGCCAATGCCTGGACTGGTCCATATTCCAACTCCTCCGACGGAAATGCATGCCATGAAGGAGGTTACTCCTCACCATCACTTCCCACCCCATGCTCATTCTATGCAACATCAATCAGACTACGAGCCTGCAAATCCCCCTCTACCAACTGCTCACGCTTATGATCACCATTTTGATCATTTTCTTCAGAACGCCGGCCAGTTCAAAGAAGAAGGAAGCCATATCATGGAGTCCGGCGATAGTCCTCCATCTGATCAAAAATCACCAGATTTCTATACAGAAACTTTCACTGAAATTCCATATGGAATTAGACAGGGTCCTCGTAGAAAGAAAAAGAAAAACAACTCACAGAAACAACAGCAACAACAACATCAACAGCAGCAACAACAATATCATCAACAGCAGCAACAACAATATCATCAACAACAACAACAACAGCCTTCTCCTCCTTCTCCTACTCAATCACAACCATCAATTCACGAAGATCCGACCGACTATTTCAGTCCAAACTTCCCTCAAAAGGAATTCCACGCACCTGATGATTATAACAGCGGCAACCATGTCTATGACCACGGCAGCAATAATTACGATAGCATCCCTTCACCTCCTATCGATCATCCAAATTACACAAAAGATAAACCTTATCGACCAGACTCGGATTATAACATGGAAAATCATGGTCCGGCAGTTCATACCATTGGAGGAGAAGACGAAAACACAAAGGAAGGCCATAATGATAATGACGACAACAACAAGAATAATGGGAAGGAGCAAAGTACGAATAATATTCAAGACTTAATCAAACAACTGGCAAGTTCTGCAAATCAAGACGAAGAGGAGGTGAGTCCATACAGTGAGACTCCGTACGTTCTCATGTTCCATTCTACAGTAAAAGCAAAACCAAAGCCACCACCGCCAGTTAAACCACCACCAGCTCCTGTAGTCTTTCCATTTACAAGTAAGGACAAGCTTCCTGCCGCCTCTTCACATGGACTCAGCGGCCCCTCAACTGAAATTGGCCCTGGCATGACAGTCGTACCTGTTCATCCGCGTCAACAAATGCTCAAAGTATTGGCGGCAAAACAACACCTTAAGAAACTGGAGGCCATGAAAGCAAAACAAAACAAACCACCAGCTGCAATTTTTACACCTTACGGTGTCCTTGTACCCATGGTAGCCGCCACTGATTCTGTCTCACATGCTGGTTCATCCCCACCCAAGCTCACTGCCTTGCTAAGTGCTCACGAGGCAGCAGTGCAACTAGAGCAGCTGAAAGGCGACCTGAATAAAGCCTCTGCCTCGAGTTTAACAAACGAAAAGAGCCTCCTTCGTGCTCTCTTAGGATCTAAAACTCATTCGGACGCGGTCAAACAAGCTAAAAATAGTAAGACAGGCTCAAAGACATTTGAAACGTTGCTGGATAGTTTAGCTGAGAAATTAGCGACGAAGTTGGCCTCCAGTGGACAAATTAGTAGAAATAATGAGGGGCAATCTAACGAAAAGTTCCCATCAGGTACGATGAACGAAGGGAGCTACTCTGAGCTGAGACCCGTTTTTGCAAACTTGAACTCGAGCAAACACGGACTGCAACATTTTGATGACTCTGCGAAGAACATAACAGGAGCAGGTACAGCTGGGAGTAGCGGTGGAGAAAATTCACTACTTTCCCCGTCGTCATCACAGTCATCTGCAACAGCCAAATACCCTGGAGCTTTACCCAGGCGTAAAGAACAAGCTCGGAACAAAGTTCCATCTCCGCTGCCCTCCCAATATTTTAAAAGTTTACTCAAAGAAAGGTTACTAGAAATGCTAGAGGACAAGACTCCACAATCATCCGCCACGATGGGCACGTCTACCAAGGGATTTTCGCAGCTCACAGCAGCAGCTTCACGAGCAAATTCAGGCTCACATCCATTTGGTCGTCGTAGAGAAAAATTTCGGATGGACAAAACAGCCAGGAAGAGTAGTGGAAGTGGAACTTTCCTCGCATCATCGGCGAGTAAAGCTATGCCCACTGTAGTTGAACCTCCATCATCATCTAAGAGTTCAAAGCAGGAGCAAAGGAAGGAACACTCAAGTCATAGACCGCGGTCTCCGTACCCCAATGGAGGAGGTATACTCAGTGCTATCAAGAGACTTTTCTCTTTCGGTAGGCAGGAGCCAGCTCTTCGTAAACATTTTAATATGACTATGTTAGATTCCTCACGCATGAGGAAAAGACTGGGTGAATTTCTTCCTGCAGACAAAAAATCGATTCCAACAACAGCAGCGGCAGCAGTAGAAACAACAACATCAACTACTCCAGCTCCCATGAAAAACAACAATGAGGAGAAAAAATCCGCAGAAGACAATATACCATTGCATCTCAAATATGGATTCAAATCAGCCAACGAATTTGAGAAAATTTTGAGTGAATTACTCAAGGCTAAACGAGCGGCTGGAGAAGGAAGCGGAGGGCTTGCACAACAGCATTACAACAAATATCTGGAGCAGCAGCAGATCTCATCAGAAAAAATGCAGCCAATACCATATTCAGATGGCTTCTATTATAAAGGGAATCTCATGCCGGTAATGGGGCTAGACAGAATGAAATGGGTCCCGGATCATGCATTCATGTCTAGATCTTCTTACTACAAGTCTCCTGTCCCTGTCTCTTGGGCTAAATCCATGCCAATCAATGTAATTCCCTCTCCGTCTCTTTCCACTTCAAACTATTTCCCGGCTAGATCCTCTCCCTCAACTTCTTATTCTTCTGCCAGCAACAACGCTGGTACCACCACCAAGAACAACCCCGACACCTTTCTCATCTCTGCCAACAGTCAGAAAACTGGGAAATTACTCCCGGTTATAAGTAAATGGAAGCCAATTCCAGACTCGAGTAGTAGTTTCCTAAGTATGTCTGTGTCTCAGCCCTCGGGGAAAGCAACGGCTACAACAGCATTACCTCTGCCGCCGTCGTATTCTTCTCCAATTTATAAGACAACAGGAACATCCCCGTCGGTGAACTCAGTTGCAGCAGAAGCAACAGCAGCCAAACTCTCAGCAAGCAATACTGTCAAGTCCCAAGCTGAACATTTAATACGACCTCGTAGCATTGTCGGAGCTTAAACAGTGTAAACAATTGGCGCAATGAGGACCAGCATTTCCTTGTTGAATATTTTATGTGAATAAACTTGATAATTAGGCTCCCTCATGTACAATAATCATGTCCACATGTGATTCGCACCAAAGACGTCACCAGCCCTGGAGGTCATGGCTATTATTGTAGTATTAATTGCGAGCTGAAAAACAAATTTATATATATTTTTTTACTGTGCTTTTTTCGTGTAGCAACATCGTTATGCGGGCGGATGATGAAAATAAATGAATAAATAAATAAGTTGACTTTTTTAGCATTGTTTTGTACACGTTTTTAATGAAACCTTTCATCATTATGAGTAATAATAATAATTATTATTAATATTAATAATATCATTTCACACTAAAATTCAAGAGGTACAAAGACATCAACACTAAAGGGGCATTTGCTTGTTTGTTTGCTTGCTTGCTTTTACTTGCTAAAACATTATCTCACCTTTGCTACAATTCTTCATTATATCAACAGTATTCAAAGTTATCAATCGTAATTAAATTTTTACCAATATTTTTATTCAGTTTTTTCTTTAAATTACGTAAGAATTCTGAAAAGTTTTCGTATCTAATAATTTAATTAGCGCAGTTCACATACAGACTGATTGACATAATTTTTATACTTGTTGATCATCATATTTTTTGTCCATCCTGATGAATGAATAACCTTTGTTTCTTTTGGTTCTCTTTACACAATTATTATTATTTTTCCTTTCGTATTAATTCCCAAGAAGCTTCACACTTGCCTTTCTCATGGTCCTTTTTTCTCTTTGTGTTTTTTATTTAATGATAATTGGAGTATACCCAATTATCTTTTCCCATTATCGTATCCCATTATCCAATAGTGTCTTCACAACAATAATTTATAAGCAATACTGACCGACTTTTTATCTACAGTAATAATAACTAGCTATCGTTATATATATTTTATATATCCATAACAATAACTTCTATAGAACATTTTTTTGGACTGTATTCTCCTGGCAGCTTGAAATCAAGTTCATTTGGCATATTTATCAAGGGATTATAATAATAATAATAGTACAGCTCAAGCTTTATTCTTGTTCAGCAGCAGCATCACCATCAGAATTTTTACATGGTAACTACATCATGGTCAATAGTACAAGATCCTACGCAATTCTCCATCCATTTGTTCCAATTTATTACCTTTCTTTCCCCTAGAAAACTTTCTCCATGTTGTAAGAAACAATGGCTGTGCCACCTCCATTTTTACTTTCCCCTTTTACGGCAAAGTCAAGCTCCAGGCAAGGATCTTCTTCTTTGTACAAATCAATGGTGAATTCAATACCCAGAAAAAAAAACAGTGTGAGCCACTAATGTGTCCCTTGAAATCGTTTGAATGAACCGAGGGAAATTTCCCAGGAAAATATAAATACCAGAAAAATGTTAATAATTTATGTTTAATCCCCCTTCTTGGCTGCACAGTTCATAGTGCCCTTTGTACTTTTGCAAGCATTCTTTTACATGAGATTAGGTGGGAATGGAAATTAAAGATTTAGGAACAAAGGGTGTGAATTGACAGCATTTATGCTTGTCAACAGTAGTTATTGGTTTTTTACTTATATACGTCAAAGTTAGGTGAGGATTAGCACACTATGACAAAAGCTGCCTGAAGACTACAGTAGCAAACAACATTTTGTGTATAACTGAACCTGTCCCTATACCCAGTAAGTGAAACCATGTATGAGTATAGACACAGAAAGCATTTCCTGTGGACTCAAGCAGGATGAGAACTTGGTCAAAAACGTTAACTTTTGTATTTTCTAGATATTTGGGAAACCATGAATGAACAACAAGATTAAAATTAGACGGGCTTTCAGTCTGACTTGTCGTCAGAGTAAGAAGAACAGTTCTATTATTATCATTATTGTTAGTTTTCTTAGGACGAGATGAGAAACTTGTTTTGTATCGAAAGACATTTTAAAATGCAGTTATATATGACACGGAAATTACACCCACACACACATTAATAACGAATAGTTAATCTGTCTACCTCTATCATCATTCTTAATATTACAGTGACAAACAAGAAGTTAGATTTGTGCTCCTCTGCAAGACTTGTACTGTTTTTATATTATATAACACATCATCCTTCAGCAAATTATTCTTCTGCATGTTTTGAACTGGATTTCTATCATTTATTTTTTTACTCTTGAAATTCTGGTTCTATGATATTTTCACTGATATTATACTACACACGTATATGTTTCTGTCTGTCACACGAGAACCAGTAGTTAGTTAGTTAACAACATCCAAAAATGAGACAACTACACATTATCTCTCTACACATTATTATTACCGGGAAGAAAGCAAAATTTCCCTAAAATAATCCTTTCGTTGTTGCTGCTCTCGTAAAACGTTCGCTACAGAATTCTTTCCTTTCTGCATCATCATCATCGTCGTCGTGAACATTGAAAAACTATAGGGATCTATCAAGTGAAAATACTGCGGCGGACAGTTTATAGGAAAATAAGGTTTGCAAATAATGAAGCTTCTCCTAAAGCGCCGAATTATTATTTTTTGTATTAATATTCGTAGCGAAAAACTGGATTATTGGCTTGAGAACCCGAAAAAGTTGGATTACAAGAACGATAACAACAATAATGGTTTATAATTATTAAAAATATTGCGAACTATTCGTCAGATTGTTTTCATTATTACTATTATTTCATGTCATTACAAAACTATTAGTGATTCAAATGATCCTTTACATCCCACACATATAGCAAGTTTGGAAACTCTCTCCTTGTTAAAACAAAATAAATTAAGCACGTGTTTCGGTATTAGGAATGAAATAGGAAAAAAGCTATGGGGCAGCGTAGGTTGGGATTGTAATTATAATGAAATAATTTAAAACCAAATCTGCCTTTTGACTCACAGTAACAACATATGTTTTCGTTATAGTCGTCACTGTGGAGCTTTAGTAGCAAGACGGTGGTGTACATAAACACACGCGCATAGCGATAACTGATCACATTCACAAGCTGCCATCATTATTATTACCATCATCATGGATTATTTATTTTTATCATCGAACCCTATATACTCGCTTGAGCTGCCAGAATTGAATGATCAACTATGATTCCTTGTATACTTGCTCTGTTTTTTCTCTGTAAGCTACCCATACATTGGATGTACATTTCTATTTAAAAGATAATATATTTACACATGTTTATTGTGTTGCTTTTATTTATAGTAATAGATGATGATTTTTACGAGTATCTATAGTCATCATAGCAATAATAATAACGTAGCCTAAAGAATGAGTTTGTAAAACACTTGTCATTATAAGCTACTAAGATAATAGTAAAATGTAATTATTTATAATAATATTTCTGCATACGCCACCCCAAAGTATTTAATACTTTCAACATTTTTTACACATGTCTCCTCACACGCTCCTCTATATCCGTGCATTGTACAACCCATGACCGGGTTTACAAAAACACTCCGTAGTAATATTAAATAGTAGACTAGACAAAAATTTCCTCTGTCAGTTCGTCATCCACCTTTTTCTCCTGTCATTATCTGGTAACCTTCCACAGGTTGCAATCATCATCATCACCTGAGTGTATTTAACTTTCCATGCAGCATGTCTTAATTGCGGTGGCCCAACACTGCTGCAATGACAGCAATATTACCTGTTCGTTTTTGGCAGTCTGAGCTACTCAGGATGTGCCGCAGTTGTAAAACTTATATTGCGGCCAACTTATTCTAACTGGCTGAACACGTATAGACTGCATGTCTGCGAAAGTTTATTTATGGGAGTGCAAATTGCAGTGAACTATATAAAGTTGCAACCACACCAAAGCAGCTGACTGTGTACCACATAAAGACATCATTTGTACAACTATAAGATGGTGCTGGAAGGTGACATAATGTTTCCTATAGTCTTACTTTTCCTTCCAAGTTTATGTTTACATTTCGGATCCGAACTTTACTCTGTGGTAGGTGGAATAATGCCACGTATAATCCCTATGTTTTTTATGTAATATTATGCACACTTAATAGCTACCGAGTGTGAGTAGTTGTAGCAATAACATGATTATTATTACTAGCTAACAAACTGATGGACCTTGTAAATATTCTACTATTATTAATTTAGCCCTCTACATTATGAAGGTTTCACACTGACAGAGAGAAAGAGATAGTGAGAAAAAAAGTGCAGTTTTCACTGCTATACACACGCAGCTATCTACAGTTGGTATAATGTCATCAAAATGCTGACATTTTTGTAACTAAAACGTTGGCAGTGAGCAAATGTGTCCTGACTTTTCCTTGGCTCTGCACACATACAATATAATAACAACAGTGTTTGGATACTGACTG